>KK113653.1:102326-142929 GCA_000611955.2 Stegodyphus mimosarum | reverse complement strand
GAAGACTTTAAAAGAACAGGGATGTCACGTAGATCGTTGCCTAACCGATCAGAAGAAATAATTTTCCTGTGCCTAGAGGCATCGATTTTCTTAATTACTTTTCTCACATTCTATGAAAAAAATGTATAAAAATAAAATAAACACACAGTTTGATTAAAAACAGAAAAAATAAAAACAAAATTTTTTAACTACCGGAATATTTTTGATTTTATGTGATTAAAAATAAAAGTTTGTGCAACTTGTATAAGAATTGTACAGAAAATTAACTTAACTGTTAGAAATGAGTGTATTAACAATACAAAATAGTCTGCGTGGTGAGACTGATTACACATAATTTGTTTAAATTTCTCTTGAAAATTTTGGTTTCAAGTACGTATTATTAGCAGCCCAGGATTTTATTCTTCCTTATATATATTAAGAATATTGTAACAGTTGAAAGAATGATTTTTTTTCTTTTTAAGACTTTTAATTATAACCGTCTACCTTAGGAAGTTTTTACGCATATTTTATTTCTTCTGTTCAGGCATAAAAATAGAAGGAGGCTTTGGAAGGTGCCTGGCGCTAAAATTTTTGCTGTGCTTTGCGAGAAGTGCTCTTTTTCCTCTGTCCGGTGTAGGGATATGTTTCTATGGAAACGGAACTTGCAATCGGCTCCTTTCGGTTGAAACTAGAAAAGGATATGCGTCGGAATTTCGCATTTCGAATGCATGGGTAAGGCCGGAGATCCAAGACAATGCCCGCTGACCAGCATCAAGCATTTTCGATCTTCTTAAAAGCAGTTTCTGGTTGCAATAGTTAATTTTTCATACGTTAATATATATACGTTATTTTATACGTAAATATATACACGTTTATATATACATATATATATATATATATATATATATACGTATAAAAGTAATTAAAAGTAAATTAATTAGCCCATGAAAATGAAAAGAGAGTGTAGGGGATATGTCTTCTGAAGTAAGCATCTCGTTCAGATTACTTGTGTTCTTAATGAGAAACTTTAATTTTAAATATTATTTGCTTTTTAACAGAATTCTTTTGGTTTAAGTGGACAAATATCTTTATTTTGATTGAGTATCAATTGTGAATTATAATTTGAATCTAACAAATAATTTGATACTTGCTTGGAAGCAAGATGAAACACTCTCTCTTATTTTACTTGCTGTTAATTGATGGTAGATTGGTTTATCCCCTTGATAAGTCGATTAATCTGCTATCAATAGCAATAACTGGTTTTTCAATACTTAAATAAGTTTTACTTTTAATATTGGCATTTTTGCATTATAAGGTTTTTCTTAACTTTTTTAAAGCTAAGGAGGACTACAAAATTCTTTTTTAAATTTTGACAATACCTTTTTGATGATGATTTTAAATTGAATTTCTGTTCCTTGGAGATGTTATATGGAAATTTTTCTTATTATAATTTATTGTGAATTATATATAAACGTATATATATTTACGTATATGAAGACATATAGATACGTAAATAAGCAGTTGAAGTCATCGACTTCCGTTGAATATTTCTTTCATTCTTGATATATTCAGCCATAAATAACTTGGCTTAAAAGCGCTGCTGTTATTGAAACTGTTACGATTTAAGATTTTTGATAAGGAAAGCTTTGACAGCGATCTAGCTAGACAGAAAATTAGAAAGTAAGTGCGATGTGTCGATGATGAAAACTCAATTCATAATGATTCAGTTTTAATTCGGATTTGTCCTCAATTGGTAATTTCAGATCACAAAGTTGAAATTATTATTGCTTAAATGTATAAAGTATTTCTTCCGCCCTCGTTGTTTAATGGTCAACATTCTCAATGAGTATCGACCGTGGTTCGAGTCCTGGCGGGGGAAATGCTCATTTATCTTCTCACCTGCTTTCAAAAAATACCTAATGTGTCTACAGTGGCGCCCGAAGTAAAAGGGTGGGGGATGATGATTCTACACCACCAGGACTTGTCGACTGGTTCTTCTAATCTTTAAAAAATTATTGACTATCTCACTTTTAGCTAGGGTGCCTCTAGAGAGATGTTCAGAATTTTTCGGGAGAGAAAGTGAGAAAGCAAATTTGCCCTCCCCGAAATCTGAAGAAGAGATTTTTAATTTGCTACCTGGATCTGGAAACACGCATGTAAGAATGCGATAATTCATTGTAAATTATCTTCTGTCAGTTTGTTGCAAAGTGAAGGGGCAATTGTTTCTTAATCTCGCCCTTAATTGTCGAATAAAATATCTGCGGGTTAGTTTTTGTTCTCTGGTGTGAGATATTCTAGCTGTGGAGGACACACGTTTAGGAATTTAGGGAATATAACGAGAGAACGAAATCGTCTTTCAACAGCTGACGTCTAGAAAAGCCTATAGGAGAGAAACGTTAATGCGAAATCTCATTGCGATGTGAAATATTAGATGCAAAAGCAAACGGAAAAGCAATAAGAGATTAACTTAACAAGCATGAGGAAGAATGCATATTAAAAACTAATTGGAGATAAAGTTACTTTTTTAAGTCTTGATTTGTTAAAACTCAGTTCTCAACCTTTCCAGATGCGCTGTGTATGCAACCCATAAACATCGGTGGAAAACATTGCACTATTTAGGATTCTGAAGCACGCTTCGGCATCAATCAAATCATTGCTGGTCTATAACAGATGCCTTTTTTCCTAGAAAGAGACTGAACAAACATCGTGATTCTATGCGAATTCTCTTTCCACGTACAAAACAAATTGGTGTTTTTTCAATACATCACATAAAATTTCAATGTACTACATATAATTTAAGTATACGACATAAAGAAGTATGTAGAGACATTACTTATTTTTTGAAAGCGGGAGAGATGAAAAGCGAGCAGTGCCCTCTCTGGGACTCGAACCAAGGACCTTTCGAATACGCGCCGAGTGTGCTGACCACTACACCACGAAGGCATGCCAAGAAGGCGGGAGAAATATCTTATAAGTATACCACATAAATGAAGTCGGAAATTTCATATTTGCCTTTTCGTTTGTGTAGTGAAAGTGTTTACAGCTATTCTTGGCTACAAAATTAAATGTAATATTTTGCACTGTGGGATTACCTTTACAGCAGTGGTCTCAAACTTAAATTGCATGAGGACCGAATGGACCATCTGAAACAATATGACGAGCCAGAATTAAAAAAATTAATAAAATAAAAAATTTTTCAGCAGCATTAAAAATGAATAATATATTCTTCAAATGTGTGATGTTACTGGAAGCACACACAAAACGAATTCCGGAGGTCCGGAGTTTAAATCCTGACGAGGCCACTGAGGATTTCTTTAATTTCCGGACGTTCGAAAAAGCTCAAATGACTCTACAAATGTTTTACGTAAATTCAAAATTTTGCTTAGTTATCGAAGCATACATAAACCATAAGTATAATATAGAAAAGAGTGAAATTCGAATTTATATTTCATTTGAAATCTAAAGTTTTGTACTTGTAACACATTTTTGCCGATTGCACTTCAAAATTCAAATATATATTAAAAGCTAAATAGCTAAATATTCAGTTCTTAGACTGACATTTCTTTCAAATAACTTAACCGTGTTTAATTAATCATTAAATAGCTTACTTTAATTTAAACTAAAAATAAACAAATTATGAAATCGTTTTCAGTATTCACATAAAATTTGCAAAGTAGTACAAAATTTAAGAATAAATAATAGCAATGTAGTCTTTTTACTTTATTTATTTAAGTTTTTAAGTAACGGTCTTTCTCTTATTTATTGAATTTTTCTTGCCGCATAAAAATATGTATATTTGTATGTAAACAATTAAAAGCTTTCCTATTTTTACTACAGCTTGCTACTTGATGGCATTTCGATTATGATAAAGTTTATATCCTTGTATTTTCTTTCGTATTCTTGGAGATTTGTATACTTTTATTTTGCGTTCTTGGAGACAAATTACTAGAAATTATCTTCTTTATGGATTTCAGATACTCATTAATTTTAAACGGTGAATAAAAGCAGTTCACAAAACATTTATTCATAAACAAAAAGGAATAAAACTAAATTCTCAATTCAAAAATTCTTAATTAAAAATTAATAAATAAGTTTACATATTTTTTGACAAGTACGAATAAAAGTTCATAAAATCTGCATCTTCAGATCTCTAAATAAGGTTCATATCACTTTGTAAATTAATTAATTCCATTTATAGATTTTTTTGGAGCCTTCACGTTCGTTTTTAATGGAAATGTAAATAATGCAAACTCCGATTTCAAATAGCTAAAATTTTGCAATCACTGTAACACTGTGTTTGTAACAAATTGGAATGTCTTCGTGGACCACATAAAATTGCTTCAAAGGTCACATGCAGCGCACGGGTGCCAGTCTGAGACTACTGCTTTAGAGGAAATACATATATGAACTACAGGGAATGTATAATTCCATTTCCCGATTTTTTTAATCATTCAGAACAGCTGTTGTATCAGTTAGTTCGGATACTTCACTTTCCTTCAAGAAATTACGTAAACACGAGATAAATGTTTTAATTTTTTTACAAATTAAGTTATACACTGCCCTATGCTTTTTCATTATTTTGCTTATTTGAATCGATTTATTGCAGCGGAAAGTTTCTTGTTTCTGTGAGAAATAGAGGAATCAGAGAGAATTCTTGTTTCTTCTTCTGTTTTCTTGTGATTTGTTTCTGTGACAATAACTTCTCCATTGCAGAAGTTTGGGTAAATTTCTCTTAAAAGTAAGACAACTAAATTCATGTTGCTGTTGAATGTCAAGCGATTGCTGGTATCCTGAATGAAACGCTCGGCATGTACGTCATGTTGTTAATAATATGTGATTGGCTTGATTGTCATATCTCGAACAGGAATAAATGAAAGTCAGCTATCGAGTTTGACAGAGAAACACTCAAACGTTTATTTGAGACGACCAGTTAGAGTTTTGACAGTTGTAGAGTTATTTAATCAGTTACGAATCTGTATTACGTAATATTAGATTTTGCACATTATTTCTATTTTGTACTAAGAGCTAAGGAATTAATAAATTTGTAATGCTAGTGTAACCTCTTGTTCCGATCCTTTAAAAAGAACACATCTGAAATTAAACAGTATTTTTGAGAATGTGAATAAAAATCGGTACCTACTATGACTTGTCAGAGATGCTCACTATCATAAGATAGCAAAATCATCGAGAGCCTAAATGGTCATATTAAAAAGGTTCATTATATTTGATATTTAAATGTTTCAAAAATTGTTATTTCTGATGCAGCGGATAACTTGCTTTGAGTCTTCACGTAGCTAACGGTTCACTAGAACAGAGAGTATTTTAATGTTATGGCTACAAACATTATTTCAAAGAAAGTTTAATTCAAGAAATCATTCGTTACTTTGGTAACGGAGAAACCAGATATCCCAAAAGGAATGAAATTTCCTGGAGGAAAATCAGGCAAGGGAGGGACAACCTCACCGACATGAAATGGGGATTTGAAAGGGGAAATTGAGTTTCCAGCAAGCCTCACATTTCGCATAATGTCTGATTCGTTCACGGTAAGCGGCATTTTGCAGTCGGAGATTTTCTTCCTTATGCTATTCGATTACATTTTTAGCTCCCGTTTAGACTCCAGTAGTGGCGGTCATTTAAAGAAAAGGGCAAGGAGTCGCTTTATAGAGACAGGATAAAAAATGAAATTTTTCATTAAAAGAAAAATCTCTGCATACTCTCTGCATACTCATGCACTTGCTAAATACTGCAAGTAAGCTAAATTACCATTTCCAAAAATCAAGGCCGGATAAGGACAAGATGATATTCTATGTATAGAACTAGGTATCTAAACATATGTTTAGATTTAGGTATTTAGGTATACGATTTTGTTGAAATCTTTAGTTTTCATTTTTCAAATTATTACCAAAGAAAAGTGCATTCTGTGTTTCCTCGATTCTAAAACCCAAACGATTGTAACACTTACCTTTTATTCAAGCGCCAAAAAAGGAAAATGGACTTTCAGTCTAATAAAATAAATAAATGGATTGAAACGCTGAAATACATATAATAAATATCTTTGTAATGGATTTCGATTTGTTAACAATATCGATTTATAGTTGAATTAGCGATTAGGAAAACAAATGGTTTTAAATAAATTACTAATTCATGCTACAGTTGTAAGCAGATTCCATCTCTAAAAGGAACCTCATTTCCTCAAAATTAAAAAAATACTGCTTTGATTTTTTTTCAGTATATTATTATTTTGCTCTGTTTTATACTTTTCTCGTTTTTACGCCTCGCACATTTATACAGTCAATTCTGGATTAGCCAGGTTACGCATTAATCGCGTGCGGATTAAAAAGGAAACAAACTTTGTTTATTGCGAAATGATGGAAAATTTTCTGTCAGAGATCATCTTCATTAAACAACATTTCTGTGAAAAATACAAAAAACAAGAGAAAAATATGTGGGATAACAGTAGTGGTAACTGAGATGTCACAGTATTTAGAAATTATTTTTATTCTCAACGGTACTTAATTTAATTGCATGTAATCTCCTATATAAAACCATTTACATTTCTATCTGTGCTCATTCCTATACATTTTAACAGAAAAAAATTTCAACTGTATGTCGTTTCCAGCTTGACTTTTTTATCTACACCAAAGGTTCGCAAAACGGTCGACGAATTTTAAAGGGAATCGATGATGAGTGATGAACAAAGAGCCGATTGGGTATCGATAAGCAAATATGCACCGACAATTGATTAGCTAATCAAAATCCCATTAATCACGAAAAACAATATGTCACAAAAACAAATTATAAGGAAGAGATATGTATCTTATTGAAGCTAGGATTATTATCCCCTGCTTTCGTTCTAAATTTTAATTGTTTGTTGTTGTTCAGACTTGTGTCATTTGTTTGACAGTAGCAAGACAAATGAGAGCAAGGCCTACGTAGTTCATTGCGGCAAGGAGTGCGAAGTTTCGCTTGTCATTGGCAAGAGCCTTGAGCTCTACACGGGTGACAGTACGACTTCGCTCAGTTCTGCCCCCACCCAATTTTGATGGAGAGCACCCAAAGGAGAAAGTGTTCGAGGGTCTCCCACCCCTCTTCCGCTACCACAGCCTCTCGAGAGGAATTTCTTTCAGCCGCATATTTAGAGTGCCCTTTCATGTCGCACGGACACTATACATTTAGAATAACCATGCCTTATCTGGGACTCGAACCCGGGCTCTGCTGTACTTCAGTCGGCTCTCCCTAACTGCTGTACCGTCTGGGTGGCTCGAATTGTTTTTACCATTTTATATCATTCAGTTTTCTTAAGAAGATAAACCACACAATTTTTTTGCCTCTTCAACTATAGTTTAAATATTATTTTCTTCACATTTATGGCCCGGAAAATTCAACAAAAAATCACAAAATTTTTAAAAGTAACATATGTTTAGATTTACCAATATAGCGTTAAGTGTTGCCATAACTGTTTTTCAGTCTTTTCTCAATTCATCATGTCAATATTAAATTTTTCTGAGACTCTCCTTTATGTTCACTCTCCGGACAACATCAAATTTTTGATGCTACTCATCTTGACTCGTGTTCTGGACTTGTATTTTTAAATTGTAAAGTTCACAAAACTTGGAAGACTACAGAGCTAATGGTGTTATAGCCAATCTTCTCGGCATTTGTAATAAATAAATAAATAAATATTCAATTTTTCTTAATAAGATGACTTTACAAAAAACCTTTCTTCTCTTTTTGTTATTAACTTTTCATCATTTTAACTGTTTAACGAATTATGTCACATAGAATTCAACAGCAAAATCACAAAACTCTTAAAAACAACATATATTCAGAATTCCCATACATAAGCCACATGCAAAATTTAAAAGAAGATTTTAGTATTCGCTTCCTGCAAATTTGAATATGCAGCGCAGCCCATAAAACCGCTAAACTACGATATATTTGGTCCTGGTATTATGATGCAAGAAAAATGTATTGCTATGAAAGAAGATGTTCAAACAATTGGTCTAATTCAAAATACTTGCGCAAATTAGTTTTGGAATTTTAAAGTCATCTGAGAGAAATATCTCAAATAAAAGTTGTTATCGAATCGACATTATTGATTTTTCACTCTTTTTGCCTAGTAAAAGCAGGCTTTAGTCAAGTCAGTAATTTACTACATAAAATAAGGAACAAGATGAATATTTTTGGACGAGGTGACTTAAAATCTAAGTAAAGCAGTTTTATTCCCAATATTAAAATGATTGCATCAATTGCATTAAACGTAGCCATCATGCCAATTATAATCTAGATTTTGCGAAATTAGAATCTGTGATTTTGTTTCGGAAAACTTGCTTATATTTGTAAAATTAAAAATAATAAAACAGAAAGTAAATAACACATGAAACCTGATTAACCATTTTTTTTCAAAATTTTTATTCCTATTCTTCCCCTGTTTGTTGTCTTTAATTTATTTATGAGCAGTTATTTGTGATATGATAATGTTGTATGCTGTCAATTATAGAGAAAAATGTAAGAAGGTCTTTTAAAAAAAAGCATGAAAACATTATTTTAAAAGGGATTGATGTATGAAAAGATTTAGTAATCCCTGATCTTTTCCTTTTTTTCGCATTTCAAGCAATTTTCCCCCATACCAACTGTAAACTATATATGGGAATATCAGGAAGGGAGAACAAAGACAAGGGATATCTCGGACTGATACAAGAGTTTAAATCTATTTTGTGGATAACAGAGGTTGATTATGAGATGTAACTGACGATGGAGTCTAAAACTAGGTATGTTTATAAGATATATCTCCCGCCTTCTTAGCATGTCTTTGTGGTGTAATGGTCAGCACACTCGGCGTCTATTCGGAAGGTTCGAGCTTTGAGTCCCGGCAATGGCATTGCTCATTTTTCACGAAGGGGTACATAAGGTATTTCTCCCGCCTTCTTAGCGTGCCTTCGTGGTGTAATAGCCCACTCGGCGCATATTCGAGAGGTCCGAGGTTTCGAGTCCCGGCGAGGGCATTGCTCCTTTTCACTTCTGCACCATAAAAAAAATCCTGATGTCTCTACATGCTTTGCGAGGGGAAGATTCTTTAAATATGTGCTGTCTGATAGATACATTTCCCTTGGATTGTTATTTTCCGTTTGAGATGTTTTTTTAATCTAAACGGCTATTAAAATTGTCTAAAAAATGAAGTGCACTTACATTAAAACGCAAAATTGAAATTTTAAAAGAATTGAACGAGACTATACTAAAACGGACAAATATGGAATTCTCGAGAAAGCTGTGCAGCCCTAAGTCAAAACTGAAAACAACTACTTCAGACGGAAGAAAGAGGAGCAGCTTTTGAAAAATCTTCTTCAAAGGAATCGCGGTTTCAAAATAACAAAGAAAACATTTTCAAAGTTAAGAACAGTTTGCTGAAGTTTGCAGTCAGTCACAGATATTCAAAAGAACGTAGAACGTAAACAGCATTGCAACTGTATCCAAAGTACGTTTTTTTTCTTCAGCTGGATGGCTGCTTAAATATCATATTATAGTAATACATGTAAACCTTTGTGTTTATTCGATCATATTTTGGTTTTTGTGCATTTTTATAATGCTATGTATAATGTTTTTTAATTTATTTGCTTGCTTTGTGCATTCTATTTCAAATTTTGCATCAGCATTTTAGTGTGCATTTTTTTAAATCAAATTTTTGGCTAAATATTGAGTTTGTAAGGGATTGTTTCTTACAAGTTGTATATCGTCTTGTAAGGTATATTTTGATTTTATAAGAGTTATTTTAATTTAGTTAATCTTTCCTATCTTGCCTCGTTTCAACTTACAACTTCCTACCAGAATGAGGTTTTAGAATCGTGTTGAATGCAAATGAGGACGAAATGGTATTAAAGGAAAGTTCAACTTTCTTCGTGAGAGAGAGCTAGGAATACTGACTAGCGAGCGTTTGTCTTTGGGCTAAGTCTGTCTAACTGCTGTTATGCTCGGCCGTATATTACGTGCTTTTGACAGCTTGCTGGCTAGTTTAAAACTAAGGGCCAACTGCGTTAGATCTGTGTTAGCTTTGTCTAAATCTCTTAGTTAGTTATATACTCAGTTCTTATTTCTTAATTTTAAGTTCAAGCCCGAGTGGAGGCTTTGTTGTAAGCCCGAAGAAATGGGAGGACTGATCATCTTAATTTTGAATGAATAAAGGGTAATTTCGAGTGAATTTTTCCAGATTCGATCGATGTTAGCGTGTCATCACTTGTATCACCTACGTCAGTTTGTGCAGTCCTTTTAACACATTCTATAATATCATGGCTAGTTTTTTACACGTATTACCTTAATATTAATGTTAGTTGATACATATTCTATCAATGAATCTTCATAAATTCTCTCGCAGATGTCTGAAGCAGTAGCTGTAGATTGCAGTTCCTGTGAAGTTTCTACATAAAAGCGACCCATTTTCGACAACAATATTTTAACTGTGCTTTAAGAGTTGAGCAACCACATTGATTATAACATGCACTGCCGCTGGCAGAAATATCGACTTAGCTATCACCTTACAAATGTCTGAATTTTCGCAAGTTTCATTTCTATTTATTGTTTTCGAAATGTCATTTCTGCACTGACATTTTAAAACTTTTATAAGGCTAGTCTTAAGCTGGAAGTTAGGATCTGTACTTGTAGAAAGAGACGTTAACGTTTTTCAGATCAGAGATGTGTTTTCTCAGTTATCCAAATACCTATTTTTGTTTCATTTTTCAGTTATCTGTCTCATTTAAAAAAAATCGGTAAAATACTATTTATGATCCGTGAGTTCTTGTTGCTGCGGCCAGTTCTAGGTAAATTTTCGATTTCTTTCAAATACCAAGACTTTCTCCTTTTGTCAATAAATAGTGTTGGGTTCTGAATTGTTAGTGCCCACTGGTGGCTGAGTAGTAATGTCGCTGAACACTGATAGTTCAGTCCGAGGTTCGAATCTTGCCAACGGACTGGCTTCGTGGGAATTTTCTCCATGTGTAAAGTGTATATGAGCCAATTTCCCTTAGAAAGTCCTCTATGAAGGCTTTCCTCCCCTTAGGCAGATAGCCCTTGAGGCTTTGTCGTAATCACATAAACCAAACCAAACCATCACATCTGAAACGAAAATTTTATCTTTGCATATTTCTCACATATACGTCGATTTATTAATGGTCCCACTGAAATACGGCCGTGCAACATCCGGCTACCTCTACCACTGACTGGCTAGTCCTAGTCAAAGCCCGAAATGAAAATAATTAATCAATACTTCGAGAATATCATGAAGAATCAGAAATTTTATCTAGTATAGAAATATTCATATTCAGTAATCTTATGAGGTATTTCTCCCGCCTTCTTCGCATGCCTTCGTGGTGTAGTGGTCTGCATGCTCGACGCGTAACCGAGAGGTCCGTGGTTCGATTCCCGGCGAAGGCGTTGCTTATTTTTCACCTTTCCTGCTTCGTAATAACCTAATGTCTCTACAATCTAACTATGAATACAGTGTAACCTCACTATGACGACCATCCTATATTTCAGATGATTTGTGTCTTCAAAGAAAGTGGTCATCTTAAAAAGATGCTGTTTAACTTTTTCGCCTCGAGAGACGTCAAAATCTGTTTTCCACAAAAATCTGAAGCGTCTGGTTGCACGAATTTCTCTTGGAATGGATTTTTTCCCCTGTCATGCAGAATGCTACAGCGTTAAGAATAACCTACTTAAGTGAAGCGATTACTTTTCTCTTGGGAATCTTTGTGCGGTTTCACCCAGAGGGTGCAGTTTACTCTTAGGACAGGATTGCAAGTGTGAGAATCAATAACTAAACGTTGATGCTAAACAAACGAGAGGTTAGTCGCTTCGGAAGAATGATTGGCATGTCATTTAACAACTTGTGAAACTAATCAGCCATGATCTAACGTGATGGGGGAAAGCACCAGGTAGAAAATGAACGTAGACTTTCGGCGGTCTGCCGATGCCTGAATGCACGGACGTTACGGACGACTTCGCTGTGAAAGACATATATTGATGTTAATTTTTGTTATAATTTTCAGATGGCCTTACAAGGCAGATGATTGTAATGAAAGGTTTCATTACATTTTACGCAATTCATCCAGAGATTTAAATGAGTGATTTATTATGAATAATTTTCAGACTTTTTTAATTGGGAGAATGCGTTGTTTTATTAAACGGACGAACTCTGTTTCATAATAGAATTGAAATTTCTGTTTCTAACGAAATATTATCTGCAACTGATACTCGAAATTCTCATTATTTGTGAATTATTTCTAACGCTTGTTTGTTCCTGAAGGTATTACAAGGAATTTCTCGATTTCTTTTAATATTTTCTGGGGAGCATTTACTGTGGTACGTCAGCAAGAGGTGTTTCTTCAAAATAACAACTTCGACATTATTTCACCTTTTTCGGAATGCTATTAAAGTAATAGCTATGAATACTTTTTTCCTTATTTGCTGATTAATTAAAGTTCAGAATAATCAGTAATTACTAGACCAGGATACTGAAAAATTATTCCTACGTACTTTCGATGAACAGTGCAATATTCATTAACGATCTTATTGTAAATTGGATAAAAATCCGTGGATGTTATCAACGTCAGGGTATTATCTGGAAAAGTTATGAAATAACTAACAGGTATCTCTAATGCATCGGAAGTAACTGAAAATGGTTTTATTTTGGACAGAAAAAATTTTCGCGATCGCAATGAAAGACAACAAAACTTATACATCCTCAGAAGGTGCGTGATCAGAAAGCAAGACCTTTTATTGTTCTTATGGAAGTCACGCGCTTTTACGATGACATAAGCAATAAAATCTATGTTAATTAATAGGTTTAAAATGACGATTGAAAATTGTTTCTAAATGCATGTCTTATCTGCTCATTTTGAAGATAACAACTCAAAGTTGTTGTGAGTGCGCTAGTGGAAATGCTCTATTTGTTACTACCGACATCTTGAAATTTGCTTTTATTAAAAATTACTGGATGAAAAGTAAGAACATGACATCAGCAAATGCTATAATGCAGCGATACACTAATTAAAACAACGGTCTTCTTAATTTCAATTAGTACAATATTTTATCAAATCCCCAAAAAATCGCCCTAAAAATTCTTTTTATATGAATCTTTAAAATACATTGCACCCTCTCCTAGTGACCACCCCTTCAATGCGATTGCATCTGAAACGATCATTATTTCTGAGAATATATCTATAAGTCGTTATTGATTTCCTCAGCAGCACGAAAGAAGAACATAATTTTTATTTGAGGGTGGCCGTCTTAGAGACGGTTCACTGTATGTTCTTTACAAAGAAATTTCATATAGCCAAAGTATGAAAATGAAATGATGATGTAGGTAGATGAATTTTTAAGCCTTACAATAATTTGGGGCATATATGCGTTGGTTTTCAGGGTACTCAAACTGGCATTTTAGGCCTGGACGAAAAATCAAAATCAATACTCTTCAGCTATTTAGTAGATATTGACTTCTTAGATAGATGCCCGATATTCAATGATAGGATAACAATAGAAGAAAACTAATAATAAGAATTCCTGCTTCCTAACAATAGCATGAGAGGAAAATGGCTTGCAAAGCATCGAACAAAACGGCCATTTGTAAAAATAAATAATAATTGTTTTCCGCCAAAGTCTTCAAAGCTTTTCTCATTTCACCTTCACGCATCAAGATCTGTCAAGTGCAAATTAACTTCGGCAGAAAATCGGAAGCAAAATCATATCCACAATAACTCCGAACAATCTTATGATATTGGAAATTTCATGGGACTTTATTGTTTAGGAAACTATCTGAAAAGAATTGCTCGTACATAAAACGCTTTGGAAATGGAGGGAGGGATGGAACATTTACTGAGCGACGCAATTGACTAGGTGAGCGTCTTCTCTTATATCCTGATATTCGGCGAATTCGAGCAATGCGCTTCAAAATTGCAGGTGATTCTCAACTCCGCTCGGAGAAACTCCTTTTTCTCCGCTTCCCAACGCTGTCGTCAGCCGCTATTACTGTTGGAAAGAGGAACTCGGGAAATTGGAAGTGACAAATCACTCGCAAAAATCTCCCCCCTTTCACTACTTGGACGAAAGAATGGATCAGGAATTCAGCGCCTCGCAACAGCGCTTATTTCCGTCGTTAGTAAAGCGACTGCATAGAAAGCGTTGACATAATATTCTTGTATTTTTGTCATACAAAATTAACTATTGTGGTCAAAAATTCCAATATCAAAAATCATGAGATTTTTGAGGAAAACTCGTGATTCCATTCTTGATAATTTTCATACTTTAAAATTCGAAATTCCATGTTCTCAAGGAAAATGCCTGAAAAACTCGAGAATTTCCATTAACCTAACAAATCTGCTTCTATTGATAGGATCGATATTGCATAGCGTCGGAAAGGTATAAAATGGACACTGGCACACGTCTGACACTAACTACAGGCATACGATTGGTAAAGAAAATGATGCAATAATGAATAAGATGATTAATGTACATATTCCACCTGCACAGAATCATCACAGGAATTTGATCCATGTTACATAAGGTCGACATCGTATATCATCAACACAGCGTAGAATTGCAGCATACATTTGACAATGGTATAAGATCAACAAGGCTGATACTGGGATAAAATTGACATGACGTAACACTGATATCTGCATACGATTGACATCAGATTAGCGTAAACACTTATAATTTGCAGTCAAGATTGAAAGAATTCGAATAAATTATTATTTTTAAGGTACATGCAGAGCATCATCACTATAGTCTGCTACTTTAAAATAAGAATTAGAACATCATTTTCAACCCCTGACTTCTCTTGTGGCCGTGAAAACAACAACCATGGCAAACATTCTGAGTCACTTAACGTTTTTTCCTCGACTTTGTTTCTGTTTCTTATGTTTCATGAAAAGCACGCAAATGGAGGCTGGCTTGAATAGATGACTGGTAAGATAATTGCAATAACTGTCCTCCTCCACTATTAACCCTTTATGTTTCAAATTATTCATGTTTTGAAAAAGAGTTTGGAACTTTTTACTATATTTCTGTACACGTAAGAAACATCTCACATTATACGAGGCACGTCCAGAAAGTAAGTTCCGTTTCAATTTATCTCCGCTGCAGCTCTGCGATCGCAGTTCCGCACATGCGCAGTAAACGCTCTGTATCAAGGAGAAGAAACGCGTACCATTTGGAAATAGCTGTCAGTCACGTACGCTTTGTTGTGCTTGTTTACAATGTCGGTGTTGATTGAAAATCCCGCCGCTTGTGAAACAGATCTGTGTAAAGTGAAACCTAGTGTAATTTATCGGCAAATTTGCGATGTTTACGGACCAAAAGCGATGAGTGATTCGATGGTGAGAAGATGCGTCCGAAAGTTCAATGACGGACGTAGTGATGTGCACGATGAAGAACGAAGTGGGCGTTCATCTTTGGTTACAGAAGAACTGGTTCACGCGATTGATGACAAGATCCATGAAAACCGAAGGTTTACAATTAGTGCTCTCGCTATGGAATTTCCCCAAATTTCCCGATCACTAATGCATGAAATTGTTACCGAAAAACTGAAATTTCGTAAACTTTGCTCACGTTGGGTACCAAAGATTCTTACTGAGCAACACAAAACAAAACGGATGGATAGTGCACTTCAGTTTTTGACCCGTTAGGCTGAAAGCAGCGAAGAATTTCTAGGAGATGAAACTTGGGTTTCTTACGACACCCCTGAAAGTAAGCGGCAATCAATGGAATGGAGGCACACTTCATCCTCAGCAAAGGTTAAGCCGAAGCAAATCTTGACACCTCGAAAAATGATGTGCACAGTGTTCTGGGACTGGAAAGGCATCTTACTCATTGATTTCTTACCGCGTGGTCAAACAATCAGAGCAGATTCTTATTGCGAGACACATCGGAAATTGCGCCGCGCAATACAGAATAAGCGCCGAGGATTGCTGTCAAAAGGTGTTGTTTTTCTTCACGACAACGCACGACCACAATGTGCAAATGTGACGAAAAACCTCCTACAGGGATTTGGCTGGGACGTGTTTGACCATCCTCCATACAGCCCTGACCTCGCTCCTAGCGACTTTCATCTGTTCTTACATCTTAAGTCTGTCTTTGGCGGTCAACACTTTAACAATGACGACGAGCTGAAAGAAACCGTTTCCAACTGGTTGAAGACACAGGCGGCAAATTTCTATGAAGAAGGTATACAAAAACTTGTGCCACGCTATGACAAATGCCTGCAATATTTCGGCAGTTATGTGGAAAAGTAGTTTAAGAGTTGTTGAATTTTGTGCAATAAATAACTTTTCTGTAGCTGTACACAATTTACTTTTATTACCAAACGGAACTTACTTTCTGGACGTACATTGTATTTACAAAAAATGTTATAAATGTTTCACTCAAAATTGGGTTTTAAAGTGCCGTTGAGACATAATTTTATCGATACAAGATGGTGTTAATAATGAATAGGCTAAATCAGAAGGAAAAGTTTTAATTTTTAACTTTCTTAATCGCTTTAATTCGAGACATATTATCCCTTATATTAAAAGAATCCTTTTTTTTATACAAAAATGTTATTTATTGTGAAAACTATAAAAACAATTCTTTTTCTCCTTTCCACAGAGGAAACTTTCCCATAAGGAACATTAAGAATGTGGCTTTCATTCAATTGGTTTTGATGAACATAATTCACAGCACCTCCAGGTTTAACAAAAACTGGCCAGTATGATCTTTTATTTTATTTCTAATAGCCTCAGATGCCGAAAACTTTGTACCCCTGCATTTCCGTGCAGGTGGTATCTCAGAGGGTTCCGTGGAGAAAGTGGGTCTTCCTTATTTCTTGGTAACAGTAGATGACTTTGTAACTTGATAACTAATTGACTTTGTCCTTGTGTCACTCTTCTTTTGCATTGAAGCAGTGGCAATTTCTGTACCAATTCGCAATACATTTTATGCGAATAACAAGAATGTTTTCTATAATTAGAAAAACAAATGGTGCCACCATTTTTTTTTTATTTTCTATTTCTCTCATACAACGATTCTAACATATGACTCCTGTCAACATCACCCATGCGACTATTCCAGTCTCTCACTAGTACAGGGGCTACAACATCCAGTTTGCAACCTTTGTTTTTTGGTTCTTTGAATATTACATGTCTGGGTTCGATGGTAATTTGACAGAAAAAAATACAGAAATGGTCTCTCCATCTGAATTAGAAAATTCATTATTCTGTAATAAATAAATCAAAATCTACTTTTTTCTAAGTTTTTTTAATGGGCCAGAATTGGCAGGCTTTTACAACTGCTTCTTACTGTGCCATATGCACATATTCCAAAAGATTTTATTTACTCGAAAAATTTAATTTACGAAGATGATTTACGAGATTTACGAAAAAAAAGTGATGGAAACAAGTGCAAAATAATGAATGAAAAATGTAAATAAAATGTATAAATGAAAAATTAAATGCTTAATTAAAAAAATGTGCAATACAAAAATTAAGTTGGCATTTGGAAGGAAAAAATATACCAAACAAAAAAGAATCAATAAAGCCTGTATACACTGTAGAGTCATTAGAATTTTTTCGAGGTAGGGGATATGAAAAATGATCAATGCCCTCGCCGGGAATCAAACCACGGACCTATCGGTTACGCGTCGAGCGTGCTGACCACTACGAAGGCATGCGAAGAAGGCGGGGAGAAATACCTTATAACAAAATACTTATAAATGTAAGGCCTCAGAGTCTCATGGGGACCTTGCAGCCAAGCAAGAAAAAACTGTCACATCACTGGAAGAGGATTTCTTTAAGGTTCTCTTGTTACACCCAGGCTGCAGAATCATGTGTCAAACGTGTTCTAAAAAAGTGTGCGGTAGGAAACATCTAAAAAGATGTGTGGCTGTGACGCAAGACTCGGCTTGATTAGGACAACACTTTTATCAAGATAACACAATATTATGTCGGAATTTTCCCAAGAACTAAAAGGTGCACTCTTTCGGAAAATAAATGAAAAAATGATAAATATATTTACCTTTTGTTTACTAAAAATGAAAAAGTAAAATTATCATAAATTACGAAATATCGCTATTTTTACAAAAAAAAAGGTTGTGTTTTTTAGCTTTGTACGCAAATGATAAGTAGTTTAAAATAACAGCTTTTAAACATTTTTCGTGTTTCATATAACAAAATTCACATTAATAACAACAGCTATTCGACACACGAGTTTAGTAATTATGTAAAATTGAGAGAAGCAGCTAAATTTCGCTATTTTCCAGAACTTTGCGATGAGCGAACAGAAGATGCATTTTTGTATGAAAACATTCTTTTTTTTGTTTTGCATAGCTAGGAGATAAACAACGTTATCGGAGTGTAACGACAGACTAGTAGAAGAAGTGTTTTTTCAACCCACCCTTATATATATAATTGTTTATATATTATTAATATACATAATTGTTTATATATTATTAATATACATAATTGTTTATATATTATTAATATACATAATTGTTTATATATTATTAATATATATATATAAAATTTGCGTCAAAGGAAA
Source organism: Stegodyphus mimosarum (assembly GCA_000611955.2). Lineage (NCBI taxonomy): Eukaryota > Metazoa > Arthropoda > Arachnida > Araneae > Eresidae > Stegodyphus > Stegodyphus mimosarum. Next base: position 124,392 of record KK113653.1, on the reverse strand, counting down.
GTTTTACGAATTGAATGTAATCTTTCTCAGATATGTTTTTCTACAGTATCACTTCTGTTGGTGCTTGGAATTTTCATAACATTCTAACACAATACTTATATCAAAGCTCCATGATATGAATTTTAGTGTCATATGACAGAGAATATTTTGATAGCTCAAAAATACTTTTTTTTTATTTTTTAGAAGATTTAAATAAAACCATGTTATTTGACATGTTTTGTATATTTTTTACTTTATGCACTTTTTTGGAAAAAATTGGTGAAATAAGAAATTCCTTGTCTTTGAATCTAAAAAAATTACTTCTTTTTTTCCTGTAGCATTGATGCATGCGGGACGAAAATTATTCCTTTTCTTTCCTGTAGCAAGTATGCATGCGAGACGTCATTTTCCCCACCCTCTGGCCATCTTTTCCAGTGACTTCCGATCAATACAATAAGTTTAGAATATTTAGGAGCAAGAATACATTCAGTCATTCAAATCCGTTAAATATTTATTTGATTTAGAAAGCTGATCTCATCAATGCTTAAATCCAGGAGAAAGGCAGGCTTCTAATATTTAAAAATCCGTTTAAAAATCCTACCCAGACGATATAGTGGTTAGGGAAGCCTACTGCGGTGCAGAGGGCTCCGTGTTCGAATCCCGAAGAAGGCATGGATGTTTGTAATGTATAACGTCTTTGCGGTACAGGGGCACTCTAAGGCGAGTCGAAAGTCCTCTCGAGAGGTTCTTGGTAGGGGAAGAATGGTGGGAGGCCCTTGAACCCTTTCCCCCGGGATGCTCTCCATCAAAATGAGAGGCGGAACTGAGCGAAGTCGTTCTGTTTCTAGTATGGTGCTTAAGTTCTTGCCAACGACAGACACAGTCTTGCTCTCCTTGCCCTGCTAAATTTTGTGGACTTGTTCTAATCTCAGAAAAAAGCGATAAGGCACATCACAGCAACAGCTATTAGACATCCTATAAGATTTCTAAAATATGCCGAAATTTGATAAATAAATATTGAGGTTCAAAGAAACACAAAACTCTGATGAGAATATTATTTTTCAATTCATCCGATAGTGCAAAAATCAAAATTTTGCCTTGATTAGTTAGTTCTTTAAAAAAGATAAGCAACGAATATTCAACGCTAAATAAAAAAAATTGTACTGAATTTTGAAAAGTATTTCTATGCAGTACTGAATTGTCATCAAAATTATGTATTTGGGCAATATTTCAGAAGCAATTGGTTGTAAAGTACGGTGTCAAACATAATTTTAGGATTTAGTTACAACAAACAGAGAGGGCAATCTAAATAAAGCCGTTTAAGAAAGACTCCTACATAAAAATGAAGCATATTGTTGCGTTTCTTTCTTAAGGGTTCGTGGATTTGGAGTGACTGACAACAAAACTTGATGAAGAATCAGATACAGTTAGGCAGTATTACTCAGGACAGTTCCAAAAGCAAGTTGACGATCGTCCAGAAACTACGACTAACACGCTGAAATAATCATCAAGACAGCCTTCAGGTTATCAGGCTAAAATAATGAAGACAGTTTCACGGCAAAGCACCAGAGTGCAGCCCCTGACTCCGTCCGGTTGTTCTCGGAACTCAACATACTCTCGAAACTCCCCACGCTAAAACTCGCGATGTACTTACTCGACGATGCACTCGCTAGAATCGGACGACCAACTGACAATCAACTCGCTAGACTGACTGACTCACTCACTATTAACTGACTGACTCTCCGCGTACCAGCAGGGTTTATATAGTTTTGACGTTCGAGAACATTCTGAGCAAAATCGGCAAGAATTCGTTCCAGAAGGTTCTCCATCCACTCATGGTATATCCCCAATGTTGGCGCAAAATGCAGCCAAATGGGCGATTGCTCATCAAGTATGGAAACCCTGCTTTCCCCAGCCATTTTCTGGCAACCCTAAACCTGCTTTGCTGGAGCTATCTTTCCGCAGTAACATTTCGCAACAATATGTTATTACGCCGCGTATCAAATGATGCTTTGCGAAATGCACTCCAACTTGTTTATCAAAAACAATTAAATAGCACGGTAGCGTGACGCAAAGGTCCGAAAGGTATTTGGAAAGACTCTGCTAAAGACGCTTCTAATATCAACGTATTAACTGATATTTGGAATTATTTGTTTTCTTTCGACTTAAAAATATTTCAGTGAGAATCGTTCCTTATTTTTTGGGCCGCAATGTTACCTTGCATTAATCATTCATCACACTTGGCAAATGTTCAGTTGAACGAAACAAAGAATTTACGCGTAAATTTACTAGACTCCTACAGTACAATCGTATGAAAGTCAGTATGTTTTTTCTGAAATAAATTTCATAAAATTCAAAACCGTGGTTGAACGTTCGTGCACTAAGTCTTCACAGCGACAGTGGGGGTGGAATGCCACCCGACGTCTTTTAGGAGGAAAGAGAACGTTTATCGCTTACGCCAATGGAACCCTGCCGGCCATTCTTCGCGGGGCGATACTCATTACCAGACGGCTAATGCTCACTTTCCGGAGACCCCGTTTCCTTATCTTCGGGAACACTCGTCCTCGCTTCATAATGGGAGGGACTAATCAAGGAGTGTAAGCCGATTTTCTTCGCCTCCCTTTCCTGCAGACCATACATGGGAATGAGCGCTCGAAGAAAGAATTCTATGTTTACAAATAGGAAAATCGGGAGAAGCCTACATACACGAATAGACAGAACTGGATAGGAGATTCTTCTTGCTTCTTTCAATGAAGATATCATTCATAAGCAGTAGAAGAAATCCTTAAAAAAGAATTTATTTGTAATTCAGACACATGAGTCGAATCAAAGAAATTTCCAACTTATTTCAGTTGAAGGTTCTTTCCCATTTTCTGGAGAGTAGCTGTACGTTTGGATTCATTTGTCGATCCTAGGCATAAAACTTTTCTAACTATTTTTGAGAAACTGTCTTCAAGTTTTCTACATAATCAAATGCAATAATTCTCGAAGAAGAAACTGAATTTAATTTAAATCTGAGTTTGATTTTAATTTGACTGATTCCTGATGAAGAAACTCTTTTCTAAAACACTTCATTAAAGATTTTGGCACAGGGTAATCAAAGAAATTTTTATGTCGTTCGATTGAGATTTCTCTCCCAATATTCCGTATATTGAAATTAAAAACGCAGTTAATAGAGTCTTTACAAAATTACTAACGCTGCATTATAACTCTGTACTTGACCCATGTATTTCAAGGCTCATGTATTTGCCAGGTACGGGCTTCATATAGACAAAAAGACAACTTATCACCCAGGCCTAGTCTTCTGCTGAAACTAAATTGCGGATTCAAAAGAAGCTTTAAAATAAATATTTTTATTGGAATTTCAACTTAGCAACACAGCTCGTGTAATTAACAGAAAAAAGTGACTGTTTTTGCGGGATTTAACAAAACATGCAAGGAAATCTAAGACTTAAGTAATTAAAATATACAGTTCACATTTCAAGTCCAACTCTAAGTTTTGACTCACGCGCTCTAATCGTTCGAGCTAAACACGACTGATAGAGACTAAAACCGATTAAGATAAATTCGAGCACTGGGGGAAACAGTCAGGAGAAGGTCAGTGGTCGTTCTCAAAAGCTCTCTGTTAATTCTTAACTGTTTTTATACATGTTAATAAATTTGCATCCTGGTGGGAGCCGACGAAAGTACAACTTTGCTATTAAATTGTTTCTTCCTCATGGTACTTCTTGCAAAACTGTTTTTTGAAGATAATGAGTTGTCTCTCTGAACTGTTTATCAGCTTCGCATACAGACAAATTAAGAGCAAATAACATTTGATTTAACTGCTCCCGTTGAATTACAATTAAAACTAAAAATAGGCAGCACAAAAACAAGTAGACTGACTCTGATTTAATAAATACATGATAAATTAACAAAAGAGGCAATTTGTTATTTAGAATTACAAATTTTATAATAACATATTTCCCTCAAACACTGCAACAGGTGGCTTCCTATCAATTACGCACTTCAATCATTTACGAACTTGCACAGAAAACAGGATGCTACACTTCCAAACAGTACAAATCCGAGCTAGCGTTTGAGTCAACACGCGAATATTTACTCTGCTAGTTACGAGTTGCAACAAAGCTATATACTATTTTTGAATTTAGTTTTAAGCTCTTTTTTTCGTGCTCTTAATTTGCATAACCTTCTATTCTTTGCGAATATATATAACATAAGCAAAATAAAGGATTGAAAGCGTTTAACTGTAGTAATATAATTTCATCCCATTACGGTACAATGCAAAAACCGTTGACGTGACTTGAAAATGCTGTTGTGCGGAACATTAAGATCGTCTTTTGTGCCACCTGCTAGACAACCGATTCTCCGAGTGATTTAAAAAGAATAAACGCATTTTATCTTGAACTTACGTTCCACCATGGTGATCTATGGAAAGCAAAAAATTATGACGCTTTTGCAGGTTACAGAAACGGTTAGATCTCCGCGATTACAAAACATAGAGAGTTGCTTATCTTCCGTTTGATAGATGAAGGTATATATTGAAAATGCAGAAAGAATTTTGGAATTTCGAATTATAGTTTAGCCATAGCTGAGTGACAAAGTTAGTGAAAATAACTGGAATTTTGAAGACATTATACGCTGTACGTATGCACAATGAGCGACCTTGCATCCCCACTCCCGCACTTTCTTATCTGGTGGGCGATTCCGGTTCAGTTGCTTATTGGATGCTGTCGTGAATGTTTGTGCAGTTTGTGAATTTTGTTTCATTGAAATTAATAAAATCTTAAAACGAGTCAAAGAAAAAAATGTTGAAACGAAGAAGAGAGCGAGTTGCTGTTCATGAGTGAAGAGGTAAGAAAGTGATTTGCTTATGAGATATTCGGAGTCAAGTTCTCTCATTGATGAAGGTTTCGATATAGATACAGACGTACTGATTATTATGATGGGGGATTTCAATGTAGACGTGAAAAGAAATGAAATTCGAGTTCCTAAAACAACTCTTTAATCTTAACAGGGTACCTTCCAAATATCCAAGAACACTTAGGAACTTGTTTGCAGATCTTACATTCACATTAAATACTGCTACACAGTGACTGAATTATGTTTCTTATTTCTCGTATCATCATTCGATCTTGCATAAAATAGTTACGAATAGAAATTGTATACAAACATGGATAAATATTATTTTTACATTTTGTAATAGAATTTTTTTCCGAAGAAAAAAGAGTCAAGGAACAGTAAGATTACGTACTGTACCCCAGCGGCCGTTTGGAACATACAGCTTCCTTTTAATTCTTTTTTAAAATAATTTACTGCCTCGAACCATAACGGTGAAATTTGGTTTCATTTTAATTCAATAATTATGTAAATTTATTTTATCCTTCCACAGTGCTAACTAACATCCTGTTAAGTCACTCTCTGTACTTTGATTTAATTTCACTTTAATAATCTATCTTAGGGAACTATATCTCCTCACACTGGTCATAGACAATCCGTGGGTTATCAGTGACCGATACGTTCAATTCTTACATTCGCTTTAATTTAATTTTAATAATCTTTCTAATTGAGAAGAAATTTTCAGTTTATCATAAATTGGGCTTACAGTTTTTATGAATATTTGTATAATATTATTTTAATTATTAAAAGCTAAGTCTAAGAATCTAACCACGGAATGTTTAGAATGGAATGGTTTCGTCTTTCTATTTTTGTTAGTTCTTAGTTGTGCAAAAAGTGCCGCCCAAACGGTATAGTGCTGAGTGGAACCGACAGCGATACCAAAGCGCCCGGGTTCGAATCGCGGAGAAGGCATGGTTACAAGCGTCCGTCACTTCATAGGAGGCAAAGCTTGCCCACATATTAAGTGCCTCCACAATAAAGTGATCACCACTTCTACCCTTCGTAGTAACCAAGCTGAAGTCGGCTCAGGTCTCACCCTTTGGGGGAGGGGGAATTTCTACAAAAATTCCCGGCAACGCTAAGCAGACTGGTTTCGATTTTAGCCTTCTGATTACGAAGCTGGCATAACTAACGACGGCAGAAGAAGTCACTATTTCCGCTTTGAAACAAAGAAAGTCCCATATGTTGCTGCTAAAGTTGCATACTGTTCTCGAATTTCTTGCGGTATTACAGAAGTAATGATAAAAAGTATAATGTGGGTAATTTTTTAATTCAAAATGTTACTAATGACTTTAACCACAACTTGGTCTTATTTTTTTTAAAGAGTAAATTTCCAAATAAAAATATTTTACGTGTCCTTATCTCTGAAGCAAGATTATAATTAAGGTCATTAAGCACATTTATAAAAACAACCACTTTATTAGCTCAAAATAAAAAAAAAACTTTCTATTTCCATTATATTCTAAAATATTATATGATATGTTAACGATAACGTGTCATTTAAAAACACAGTGATTCTGTGCCTTGATACGCATCGTATATAATACTAGAAATATCTTTTACTGATTGCAGTAATTCTGTAGATGTTTACAAAAAAGTCATTTGGGTACGTTCTAAATTAAATGCATTTTAAATAAGAAAAATTAGGCGTATTGTTAAAGAAGTAAAATAAATATTAAAATTAATAAGAAGTTTACTTACGGCGGTTTTCATTAGCTCAGACTGTTGGGCACTTACAGATTAATTAAAATTTGGAAGCAAAATTAAAATTAACACTCCTTGCCTAATGGTAGCACTCTGAGAAATGGCTATTTGCAACACCGCATAGGAAATAAATTAATGAATTATGTTTCGAGAATAATTAATAAAATAAAAAATATTATAAAATTCATTAATTATGTTTCGAGAATTTGAAGCATTTACAAAACTGGCAGTTTGATAAATGCAGGGTAACTAAAAGTAGCATGATGTTCCGAAAACTGTGGCATTCCGGGAAGGATTTTTCTGTTGTGAAGTAAAAAAAAAAGGTTCCTCCAAATTAGCTATGGAAAATCTTTTTTTAGTCGATTTTCCCATACATGTTCTGATCTTCTGTTACTCTACTATGCTATTTATTATTCACATGACCTGACAAGGATTTCTGTTGCACAAGAGCGACTTTTTCAATTTATTTTTCATGTGGTTTAGCAAACAGCCCGTTTCCACACTGCTACCATACAAAGCGACATAAAATCTTTAATTTTTCTTTCTAATTTTCATTTTATTATTATTTGGTCGTTGACTCTGTTTCTTTTCTATAAATTACAATTATATGGCAATGAATGGTTCTGTTTTTCTCTGAAACATCTCCTTATTACAATAATGCTGAAATGTTCATATAAATTATATATTTATAGTATATATGTTCGTATAATTCATTAAAATGTTCATGTTTGCAAAATTGCAATTAGATAGATTTTTACTATAAAAAGAAATTAAGGACATCAATACCCGTCACGTTCACTGGTAATCGGTGGAAAACAGTAAAATAAATTCCGATAACAAAACTTAGCCAAAGAATTACTCAAAGGAACTAGAAGGATAAAACTTACTCAAAGAACATCGTTAAACCGTTAACTGACAAGGTCGTCGACCACGGGTGACCAGCGTGTTGACAGTCACAGATTTGGGATTTTACATAAATTTAGATACATATTTTAAATAAAATTGAACAGAAGGGACAGAGTGACTTGAGTATTGACAAGTACCGTATTTAGTAGTGCTACTAAATACAAGTACCGGATTTAGTAGTGCTGTCTTTCGTGCAGTGGCAATATTTACAGAGCTTCAAAAAAGGCAAATAGAAAGTAGCGCTGCAGAATTTAAGAATTTTAGAAAGTTTTCGCTGAGGAGCATTTTAATGCTGAAAAATGCTCAATTTAGTAGAATAAATGTTACGAACTGAAATTTCTGAAACAATGCAAGAGAGAAAAATGATTTATTTACTCGGCGATGAAAGGAGGGTGGACATGCTGCCATTTTATTAAGATAAATAATCGACGTTTCCCAAAGGCTGTAGAACGCAATCGATATTTTTCCTCCGGGGCAATTTGGTTCATCTCTCTCGGCTTTCCTTTTGCGAGGAAAAATGATTTTTCATGGAAACAGTTTCTTTCTATGCGCGTAATCCGTTTTTGCGTTTTCAGCTAAGTACTTACCCTCCTACGATTGTTAAAGTTTCACTAATTTTTTAGAAACATCTCTAGTTTAATGCTACCACTTTTGGCATCGCGCAATGTTACGTTACGCAACCAAGTAATATATCATTCAGACGGTTTGGCAAGTATTACCATTCCAAAAAGCATAAAATATTTAATTTCGTCATTCACATGGCCTAGAAATTCAACATTTCTGAGAGGGATGCAATTTTACGTGTATAATCTTTCAAATTAAAAGTTAGCGCTAAAATTTGAAATTAAAATGAGTAGGTGCTTTAGCATAGGTTTAGTAAGTTTGTTTGCTTAGCTAATTAAAGCAAAAGTAGAATATTTTCTAAGGGAAACATTATCGTATTTATATTACACATGGGGTGCAAATTCTCATAAAATTATCGACTGGTTATATCATAAATTAAGTAAGTTTGTAAATTATGTAATTAGATAAATTATTAAAAGGAGAATAATGATTTAAATATCAAGAAATATGTTTATTGTATTTAAATCATTCATTTCGGGATACAAAATACCTTGCATTTCCTGCAATAGTAATACTAAAGTCACGTGGATGGAAAATACATGGTAGCGAAATTTAATGCAATTTTCGGGACACTTACGATCTTAATTTTATCCATTTATATAACCTATATTTTCTTATTAAATATATAGTTTTTGCTTTGTTTTTGACTCTGGATATTCTCGAGAACTTCTAAAAAGGAATCTCGGATTTCGAAAAATAAATTATTTACTGATTTGGGAATTCGTGAGTCTCCAGAAAGCAGTAAATTCAGGCAAATGCGATCTCTAATGTTAGCAAAAGCAGAACATAAGAAGGGACCTGTTCTAGCAAAAGGAGAAACAAAGATATTTATGTAGATAGTTCGTATTTTATGGAACGCTAACCAATGGGCAATATTGTGCAGTCTTTTTAAATTTAAAATGTTTGGAACTCACTTAAAAGTGAAAAAGATCGAGTCAAGTCAAATTTAAAACTTAAAAATAAAAAAATTGAAACACTTTACTTAACTAACAAGACAAACTACCGAAATTCCTAAAAGCAACTAACACGAAATTTTCAGGGATAAATAAGTAATGTAAACAAAATAAGAGGTGCAAAGGGAGGTGTTACACATCAACCCCAACTACCAAAGCAGATATACCTTGCACAGGAAAAAACAGTTCCGTTCTATTAGGTCGATTGACGAAACTTAATTTGCATTTTTCATGTTTCAAAAGCAAGACTTAAAATGTTTATTAGAATTACATATAACATTATTCTAACGTAAGTATTTTGATACAAAATCGGAAACGGACTTTTTCTGAAACGATATATCAATATTTTCCATATTTCGACTCTACGATTCAAATTACGGCAAAATGCCAAGTTTTGTAAAACTCGCAAGAGTATTTTTTAAAAAGTTAGCTCTCAAAATTTTAGCTCCTCAATGTTAATTAAATTTAGTATACATTTATTAATACCTGCTTTTTTAATTAAACTTACTTGATTCCTTCTTTCCCATTCGAAATTTATTTTCAACCCAAATAAAATTCGCAGCTATTTTTTGATCTGTTTTTGAAATTTGTAATTTTTTTAGCAATTTTTGTAAAATTTTTTAAAGCATTTTTGAATTATAATCTCCGAAAATTTTGCCATCATCTTAAAGTAGACGCATTTCTAAACATATCTGCAGAAAATATCAAAATTTCCCATGATATATGTGAATTTAATAATTTTAAATACGGCATGTTTTGAAATTTGGCATTTTTATTTTAAGAAATAATAACGCCAAATGTGGTACGGATCTAAAAATAACAACTATGATTAAAAAATATAATATAAAGAAAAATTATTTGAAACAATGAACGATGCAACTTTTTTTCCCTGTCGTGCACAATGAAAAGGAAAGAAAACTTCTTTACCATAAATTAAGAAATTCGCCAAGTGTGGCGAAAACAAAAAAATTCTTGGCGCAAACTGAAAAAAGTGGGCCAAGATAAATTGTTGAATTTCTTGGTACGTTTGTCACCAAATTTTACTATAAGGTATAAAGTATAAAATTTAGGCATAAATTGAGGCGTAAAATTGAAAAAGTGAAAAAAAATAGGTATGCCATTTCATAAAATGCCGATTTCATGTCAAAATATCAATATTAGAACAATATTGTACATAAAGCTGACATATATCCTAAGTCGCTCTTTCGAGACATGAAAAACGCAAATTAAATTTCGTCAATCGACCCAGTAGAACGAGAGATATACAATTGTTCCCCCCCTTTTTTTTGCAGAGTATACATAAAGTGGAGAGATCATCCGTAAAACTTGCAGCGGCAATCTGGAAAATGTCATAAATCCTGAGAATGACTTGCTGTTGCTTCTTAAGTTGCGCAGATGAAATGCTGCAGAAAATTTAATTAGATTATTTAAATAAAGTTAAGTTAAGCGAACTGTAGATTGATAGTGACCGGTGTGGTTCAGTGCAATATATCTTGCAGTAGCAACATTGCCAAGAGCTGGAAAAGATAAATACAAAATAACGTCACTTCATGTAACATAACACTCCAAAAATTTAGAAAAGACTTTTCAAAGTATGTTTGTAATGTCAAACTAATTCAGCGTTACAACGTTTTATACAACTCGTCTTGCCCTTTTGCATAAAATAATAGAGAAAGCATATTGGCAACTATATGTAGATAATAATTTTCGTTATACAACAACAATTACGAAATTGTGAAGGTGATTCTTTTAATATTGCCTCAGAAATTAATACTGGAGAAAATGGTTCACCAACTAAACAGATGATAACATCTTCCTTCTGAAGAACAAAAACGAATAGGAAAATATCGCAGAGATTTTATTTTTCCCCCTCTCTCCAGAAAAGAAATCCTATAGATTTTTCCATTACAAAAGCAGCCAGAATAGAGAGAAGGTCTTTTCTGAGGACCGGAGCTCCTTTTTTAATCTCCGTCCGGCGGCAGTCTTGTCGATTATCCAGATCATTTTTCACTTTTCGGGATAAAATATCTTTTGAAGGCACGTTTGTCAACACAGTAAACGGTGATCAAAATGGAAAATTCGAGACAAACTTTTCTTCACCCCGAAAAGGGTTTCGAAACGGTGGTGGTCCACAAATTGCGGTTTGGGTGCAGCTAAGTGGTAACTGCGGTAGGGATTAGAGCAGAACCTCATATATACGAAGTGAGTGGGGAAAAGGCGGCTTAGGACAATCCACTTCCGAAAATAATTATTTCGAAAAAGCAATTTACTATTCGATCAGTCGAAGCATGTGGAAAATGGATTCGGATAATTATTTTCATATTTAAGATGATGATTATTTGAAGTAGCCTTTACTCTTTAAAATGGATGGAAATCAGATGGATTCGAATAATCTGTTTTCATATTTAAGGAAATGATAATCGAAATAAATCATTTTCTCTTCAATCCAAAATAAGTGGCAACAAAATGATTTCCAATAATCTATTTTCATATTAGAGGAAGTGATTATTTTAAATACTGAGCGGAAACAAGATGTGTTCACATAATCTCTTTTTATACTTTAGAAAATGACTGTTTCAATTAAATCATTTATTCTCGGATTATTGGAAGTGAGTAGCAGCAAAACAGATTAGGTTAATTTGTTTTTATTTCCCAAAAATGCTTGTTCTAAATAAATCGTTTATATTAGGATTATCCTAAATGAGTGAACGCAGGATAAGTTCAGGTAATCTTGTAGAATTTTATGCTAAATATCCAGTTATTATGAATTGAAATTTATTTTATCTTCCTCTTTCAGTTGCCCTTACCAGTATGCAAACTAGTTGCTGGTATTTAAGCCGAGGTTTGAATGTTTCAGCCTTAAAACTTCTGGCAACTTAGTATTGCAGTTACGTAATATCTTTGGTATATCTTCCAAAGTTTACTCTGCCTTCAACCATATTTCCAACTGACTTTAAAAGCGTATCTTTATTTAATCGAGTCAGTTTATCCGGATAAGAGATTCTCAATTGGTGGTACGCAAGAGAAAAATAGGTGGTACGCAAGAGAAAAATAGGTGGTACGCAAAGACAAAAAGTATCCTTAACTATTAAATTCAAAACTTAAGTACCCCAACATCCTGTTTAAACGCGATCTGAGCTTTGGTGTTTGTGTTTTGTTGCGAAAGAATCCGTTTTTATTCTCACAAATATTCTTTTAGCCTTAGACATAACAAATTTTATTATAAATGATGTAATTAAAAGGAGTAATAGGAATCGATGTTGCATTTAATGGGAAATGAAAATAAGTGTCTATAAAAAGATAATAGTATCTCCTAAACTCTTTTAGAGTTGATCGATTTGTTAGCATGTCTACACTTTATGTCGCCACTATTTCCGGGCTGTATTGCTCTATTTTCAATTAGAATCATTTTTACGTCTATTTGTTTTCTCTAACAGCAGGTATTTTGTCTTCTTGTTGCTTTGTATTCCTTATTTTTCTACGCTATCTAAGAAAATCGTCGTTTGGTTTTAAAGAAGTGGTAATGAATTGAACATTTAAATATTTGCGAAAAAATAATAAAACAAACCTAGATTTTCAAAATAGAAAAATTGTTCTAAGTGGAAACTTGATGATTCACGTGTGATAGATCCAGGACAATCTACTAGTACTAAGAATATTGTGGATCCAGGACATTCTACTAACACGAAGAATACTGAAAAGAAAAGAAAAATTGTTTATAGAAAATATAATGGAAGTTATTTATCATTTGTGTTTTCTTGGAATTGAGATGAAACGGACCCTCAACCTCACTGTGTTGTTTGTGGTAAATTATTATCCAATCAAAGTATGAAACCATCGTTTCTTAAAAGACATCTTAAATATGTCAGTCTTTAAACATGCCAGTTTAAAGGCTAAATTTGTATTTTAAGATGAAATTATCGGAGTTCAAAAATAGTAAACAAGTAATGAATGATTTTGTTGATTCAAATGAAAAAAGCTTTGGAAGCTAGTTACCTATTAAAGCTAGGAATTGCTAAAACTGGGCAGACTCAAACCATTTGAGAAAAACTTATATTACCAGTAGCTAAAGACATCTTTTTAATATTATTCAACGAAACAACGTATAATGAACTTAATAATATTTCGTTATCAAATGATACCGTAAATCGACGAATCCATGAAATGGCAAATTCCATAAAAAAGACACTTATTCAAAAAATAAAACAGTGTGCATTTCGCATTAGAATTTGGTGAAAGAAGTGGTATAACGAACTTTGTTCAGTTATTAGTTTACTATAAACGAATTGCCAAAGAGCATTTATTTTGTGAATGTCTTCAAGACACAGCAACTGCAAATGAAATTTTCAAAGTAATTGACAATTTTATGTCTAAGAATGATAGCCTTTGGAATACGTGCGTTGTTGTATACAGTGACCGAGCTCGGGGTTTAATAGGAAAACATTCCGGTGCTATTTCGCAAATAAAGAAAGCTGCACCTAAAACTAAATTTACTCACTGCTCCATTCACCATGAAGCATTAATATTCAAAACAATCCTGGAAAACCTGAAAAGCGTTTTGAACCAAGCTGTGAAAATTGTTAATTTTATTAAAAGTCGAGCTTTAACTTCAAGAATATTTAAGATTTTATGCCAAGAGATAGGCAGTGAGAAGGAAACTCTTTTGTTACATTCCGAAGTAAGATGATTATCCAGAGGCAAAGTTTTAAATCCTCTTTTTGAACTTCAACCAGAAATTCAAAATTTCCCCTGTGATTAAAAATTTGAATTGCAAAATTGTTTAGTGAACTACGAAATTTAGCATATTTAGCTGATATTTTTGGAATGTTAAATGAATTAAATTTAGGATAACTAAAGGACAAAAAAGTTAATTTCTTTACCGTTAGAGATAAAATAAATGCAATTATAGAAAAAATCGAGTTAGTAATCAAAGAATTGGATAACAATATTTTAAGCTTTTTACCACTTTTAGAATTTTTCTAACAGAAATTAATTTGAAAAAAAAAATTAACATCCGACATTAAAAACCAATGTTTTTCATTGATTAATAATTTCAACATGCATTTTCTGGAGGATTATGAAAATGAAAACTGAAAGAAATTAGACATCCACTTTGTTTAAATGTACCTGAAATTTTATCTCGTGAAGAAAAAGAACAATTGACAAAAATTTCCTTTAATCGAACTGTAACTGAAGATTTCAAAAATAATACACTTGTTAAATTTTGGCTGAACTGAAAAAAAGAATTTAAAGTCATTTCAAATAAAGCTATAAAATTTTTATTGCTTTTTTGCGCAACTTATTTGTATGAACAAGGATTTCTTCCATGTTGCACTTAAAAAAATAAATACAGAACAAAATTAAATACAGATCAAAATTAAATTAAAAAATTAAATTATTTAGTGGATCCTAATTTATGGTTAAACTTAAGTGAAAGCAGACCAGACATAAAAAAATTAATCTCTCTTAAATAGGCCAAAATTTCACACTAAATTTTATAATTAAAATATTATATCTTAAATTTTGATAATTAAAATGGTAACCCATTTTTACTATAATATTTTTATGGTGCATATTTAATAAAAATAGCCAATAGGTTGTGCAAATGACAAAAGATATATTTTTTTACCATTACCATTATCGTAATTGCTAGTTTGGCCTCAGCCTTTCAGCTATGAGCATATCGTCGTGGAAATAATGCAGAAGGCACTTGGAATAGAAGGGATGAAACGAGAAACCGCCGAAAAGCGAAATCAAAAATGAGAAATCTTGAGAAATAATTTCAAATGATTGTATGAAGTTCGGAAACACAGTTCGAAAATAAAAAGAAGTCTTAGGTAAAATAACCAGCTTTGGATAAAAAGAATTGCTTTTAATATTTCTATTGAGAAATTGGAAAATAATCCTTATAAAATGTAGTTAGTGTGGTACTAAATATTTTCAGTTTTTGTTCAGGTGGTACGCGTTAATGAAAAGGTTGAGAACAGCTGATCTAGGTTACTTTCTGTGTAGTCTCAGACTATTAACTCGAATTTAAACTTTCAGTTTTATGTTAATTTAAGTACCTGCAAGTAGCAAAGTTTTGTTTGTAGTATAAGTGACGCCATGTGTTAAATTCAAGAGTTCGATAGAAAGGTTATTTTAGTTTTTTTTTAAAGAATTTTTCATTATAACTGAGGTAGAACTATAACTCGCTTATCAGCATAGAAATTGTGCCTTTTGTTAAGTTGAAGTTTTACTAAAAAGATTTATTTAAAACCTTCATAGGACTGTGTTGTATTCCCACAAAGGATAATAGAAGCTAATACTTCTTCCAGAGGCATGATAACGTGCTCCACACAACAATATTGCAGAATTACGCAAATTCAATATTGCAGCAGCAAAATATCGTTAACGACATTGTATGGATGCAAGATGGTGCTTCTTCACATATGTCACGCAAGTGTTGCAATAGCACTTTGGAGATAGTCATCTCCCCTAACTCCCGTACATATCAAATCAACACGATTTGTCAGACTTGAAAGATGCCGTAAAACATGAATGATGTTACATTCGTCATTGCTGTCAAAAAGCTCCGTATGAAATTCGCTATCGTCTGCAAAGGTCGGCACGTTGAAAACTTAATTCCAGTAACTTTTTTCCCACTTCTCTCTTGTTTTGCCATTGGACCTCTACAAAAGGTTATTCTTTCCAAATGTTTTACGCCTACAATTTTCGTCATACATGTATCTTTCCAACGTTGCTTATGGTTTTTCAATGCACTGATCAATTTGCCTAGGAGTAAAACGGGTGTTGCCATTCGAAAATTTGGAAATTCTTACAGTGCCATGGTAAGCATACCTTCTAATAACAATATCTAAAATTTCTTTAGAGTGATTGAGCAGATAGGCCACTAGAGGTTCATGTATCGGTGAAGAATTTTACGACCATGATGTTTATGATTTTTAGGATGCTGATGTACTTTTGAAATATATATGCAACAAGCATTCATTTCACCATAGATGAACAGACGCCTTATTACAACACCGGAACGTTAATGAAACATATGTATACAACCATATTTAAAAAACACAATATCATAATAAAAAAAATTAAATTAAAACTCTGCGTTTTCCAAAACAGATATAAAAATATCTCTGGTACAATTCCAGAACAAAAGAAAAATAATTAATACAAAATTTTATGTTTATCACACTAAGTTCACACGCAGTTCACTCACCAACTACTCTTGAAAGACTATCATCATTTTTCTAATTGCGAACCAGAACAGTAAGCAATATGAATATCGTAATGATGAAGTTCCATTGCCCCTTTCTGTAATTTGGCAAAAGGAGTGCGGACTTTAGCACATATAATAGTAGGTTATAATCAGTGATCATTTCGACATTTGATCCATACTGAAAGTTTGTTACTGACTGCACAACGGCATGAGCCTCACGTTCAATAGTCGACCAGTTTCTCTGAGTCTAAAAATTTTGGGCTGTAAGCTGTCAGGATCCAAACTGCCTTTGCTGTCTCTTTGTGATAAATATGAAATAACTCCATAGGAACTAGCATCACACTGGATGGTGTACGGTATTTTCTGATCTGGCGTGCAAAGTTTGGGTGTTTTAGATCGATGTTTTAGATCTTAAAACACCACTTCCGCAGCCTCTGTCTATGGAATTATTTTCGGAATCTTCTTTTTGGTAAGATCTGTCAACAGGCGAGCTATTTTTGCATAATTCCTTTCGCAGTCATGATAATAGTTAAACAAGCTATAAGGTATTTAATCCCTCCTTCCAGCATCCTTCGTGGTATAACGGTAGCACACTCGGCGCGTGTTGAAATTCAATAATAAGGATCAAATTTTGTGATAACATATAAATTACAATCCACTATTTAATTTAATGAAATTGTAATAGGTTATTCTAAATGGTGATGTGCTTATAATACTTCTGATATTCTTCTGTTCATATCACTTTACATTTTAAAACAATATGCTGAAACAAAATTTGAGCTTTCGAAACTGAAATATAATTTTGAATTTTAACTTAATTTAATAGTAATGATAATTTTCAGGGTATACAATTATTATTATTATTATTATTATTGATGTTAGAAATATCTTTAGGGAAGCCTTTGCAAAATGTTTGGACTACTGTATTACGTTGTATTATAGTGAACTTATCATGCACTTGGTTTGGCAAGGACTGATATACAAACATAAGGTTTTTCTTTTATTTCTCTGCAATGTCGTCTCGCAAGTAACTGGTATTGAGAGTGCTGCTGTTTGGCAAAGAATAAGATCTTTAATTTGTGTTTCGCATTTAATCGAATCGTAATTGCTTAGCAATATGGGAGATATAAAAGACGCAGAATCACACACTATAATGATCTGAATCTTTAATTTATTCTCAGATTGTTGCCAATCGGCAAAGCACAAGATCTTCAACTTCCTGATTTAATTAATCTGTAATTGCTAAAAAAACTGAGAGATAAACGCCTTTCTTAGCCGTTTAAGGTTTTATTTATTTTTAATATAATTCATGTAATTTGAAATACATCTGATCTATAATATAACTGATATTTGTTATGAACATTCGCGGCATGAAAGTCATTATTAAAAGACGTTTCTAACGCCATAAAAATGCTGATGCGTTTTTCAACATCTTATTTTTTAATATTATTATTTATATTTAATAGTATTATTGCTGTTGCTCTTAGTAGTTACTATTATTTGTTGTTGTTAGTGCTGGTATTTTTGCTGTTATAGCTACCTTTGTCACTGTTATTATTGTTATTACTACTACTAATGTTACTATTATTATTATTTCTATTATTAATAAAACAACAATGAGTTGCAAGTCCAAACTGTTGTGTTTCAAGGTCTAAGTTAAGTTTATTGCCAAACGGAAAAAGTTAGGAATTATTACTTTCAAGACTCTCATCAGTTCTTGGTCTACGAATTTCAGTCTCATTTTGCGAAGGGATTCCAAACATTCAAACTGATCATCTTCTTTGTACTTTTCTTTTGAATCAATATGGAAAAGTTCCCTCTCGAAACGGAGGTCGGAGATGAAATTTACATCCTTGGCCTCAAATCTCGAAAACCGATTTCGAGATTCTTTTTAATTCTCATGCTTGAATTTCGCCAATGGAAAAGCGAGAATATTCGAAATAGACTTTCGAACAAAAATATTCGAAGCATGGAAGGAAAGGAAAAAAGAAGAAAAGGGATTAAAATTTCGAAGAAGCTTCGAAAGAAATCGAAGCGAATGCCAGATGTCGAGGCATCCACCATTTCAGACCCACCAATAGGATGGAAACCTGATTCACTTGCAGCATCGATACAAATAAAATACAGGAAACCTCCATTACCTATATCCGGATTTATGGAAATCCAGTTATCCGGACTGAAGTTATTCAGATGTAAAGAAACTCAGTTCCACATAATGGGTAAGTTATGCTTTTTACCCGGAAAAGATTTCCCATCTTAACCGAACACCCTTCGAGCTATAAAAAATCTCGTAAATTAATTTATAGTCATTAAAGTTTAATTTATAGCCATGAATTTAGTTCGACCACTAATTTATAGCCGTAAATAAGTCCTACAGGACTTAATTTATGTCACATTTACAGCTTGAAAGAGGTGCTCTGATTTCGTTTGCCACTTGCCAATTTATAATAGGATTTGAATGCAATTATAAAGAAACGAAAAGTACGAAAAGAAAATATTCTTATTTATAAACTACGAAAAGTACGAAAAGAAAATATTCTTATTTATAAACTACGAAAAGTACGAAAAGAAAATATTCTTATTTATAAACTACGAAAAGTACGAAAAGAAAATATTCTTATTTATAAACTACGAAAAGAACGAAAAGAAAATATTCTTATTTATAAACTACGAAAAGTACGAAAAGAAAATATTCTTATTTATAAACTACGAAAAGTACGAAAAGAAAATATTCTTATTTATAAACTACGAAAAGTACGAAAAGAAAATATTCTTATTTATAAACTACGAAAAGTACGAAAAGAAAATATTCTTATTTATAAACTACGAAAAGTACGAAAAGAAAATATTCTTATTTATAAACTACGAAAAGTACGAAAAGAAAATATTCTTATTTATAAACTACGAAAAGTACGAAAAGAAAATATTCTTATTTATAAACTACGAAAAGTACGAAAAGAAAATATTCTTATTTATAAACTACGAAAAGTACGAAAAGAAAATATTCTTATTTATAAACTACGAAAAGTACGAAAAGAAAATATTCTTATTTATAAACTACGAAAAGTACGAAAAGAAAATATTCTTATTTATAAACTACGAAAAGTACGAAAAGAAAATATTCTTATTTATAAACTACGAAAAGTACGAAAAGAAAATATTCTTATTTATAAACTACGAAAAGTACGAAAAGAAAATATTCTTATTTATAAACTACGAAAAGTACGAAAAGAAAATATTCTTATTTATAAACTACGAAAAGTACGAAAAGAAAATATTCTTATTTATAAACTACGAAAAGTACGAAAAGAAAATATTCTTATTTATAAACTTCATAATTTACGGGAAATAGACAATAAATACAAAGGAAGTTTGGTATCTTGATTCTCGGATATGTCGACTTAAAAGTTTGCTAATATATTGTGCTATGCAGCAAAACCTCATGAAATATTATTTGGTTTAGTTTTAACGTATAGTATACAAGAGATTTGGCCACGTTTGGGAGACATTATAAATGAGCAGTATATAAAGTCCCAAGCTCTTTGGTATCATAAATTCATGAGCTCTAGAAAGACTATAAATAAATAATCCTGATGTCTTAAACTGTAGATAGAAAAAAGTCACAAGAAGGGTGAGTAAAGCCTTTCGTTCAAGCACAAAGATCTTCAAAAACGGCTCCCTTCACAGACGGCCCCACTTGGGCTTACATAAGCCAGCGCTTCTAACAACACTTAAGTAATGCTGAGCTAAAATTAAATGTAGTTAGATTAGCCTAACGGCTTACAGGATAAAGCAACGAGCAGGAAGGCTCTGGTTTGTAGAAAATAAAAACCTAATGGCTAGAAGCACTCAACGCCACAGAATCAAATCGTTATTTAGTCACGGTAACAACATGGCCTCAAGTAGACAGAACACGCTCGAAAATCAACTTGGGAAACCTTCGCTTAAATAACACTTCTTCATTCCTCAATCTGAATAAACGCGCGCTGTCTCATTTACATTCTCACATGAAAAGCATGGGTAGAAAGGACAGCGACAGAAAAGGTACTTAACTCAAAATGAAAAACTATTAGTCAAAAATACATAGATAAATCCTCACACGTAAACGCGACATTTATGATGAACAGTAAACGCGTCATTTTGGTGTTGGCGACAATTTTCAAAATTTCGCCAAGGCCATACCGCATTCTAGGATTTTACCAATTCATTGTAAGACATAGCTCTTTTTCTATGTCTTCAACGAAAAATGAGTCACAGAGCGTCCATGCTGCTGAATATACTAACCACTCTCTCAAAAGGGCATGCTTTGGTGGCATGATAGAGTTTATTTTATTTACTAAGGAAAACCAAATACTTTAAAATTTTCTTATATATTTTAATTTTTTATGTTTAATAAACTATTCTTAAATTTCTTCCGTAAAAGTAATCTGAAATTTTCAGGCTGCAAGTTAATTTTGGATAGTTTCAGTTATAGAAAAGCGCACTAAACAGTTTTCCTGAGAAAGAGACCTGCTAACTTGATACTTCCATCAAAAAGATATGCTTTCACCATCAGTTCATTTCTAATGTGGTAAAATGCTTCTAAAGATAAGAAATATATCTCTTAGATTAATTATTTCAATAAAAAAGAAACTAAGTACATCAAACCTGTGTTTTCAGATCTCCATTAACGAAGTCTCCGTTAATCAAGCCAACGGTCAATTAAAAAAAATCATTGAAAAGATGTGCAACATCAGAAGCGGTACTGCAGAGAAATCAATAACATTTGCGAATTCTTTTAGAGGGATTTTTCTTTTGCATTCTTATCAGTTATAAGTCATTGGCTTCTTTATTATTTATTATAGTTAAGAAAAAGATTTTTTTCATGTGCTGAAAAAAGCAACATCAACTGACAAAGAAATCGTGCATTTTTTCAAAGAATAAAAGAATGACATTTCATTATGAAAAATTGTAGGGAAGCTTGTTTTGAGGAACGAAAAAAATCGTTTGCGATAAGATCCGGATAACAAGAAAAATCGCAATGATTTTCAGGATAACGTTGAAACGGAAAATGTAAAAATTAACCACGCTGAAGATTTTTTTGATTATGACAATATATCTGAGGGTTATTTGCCTTCATTGGAGATATTTTAAAGGATGCGGGTTCATAATCATGTTGCATATGAGAGAAGAACCCTGAAATCTCCCATGCGGCCTATCTTTTGCTGTAATTTAAATCTGAGTCGAGCTACCAGTGTTCAGCGGATTTACCGCTTTGACACTAGTGAACTCTAAAGCTTTGAATATTTCTCTTAAACATGTTAATGCACTCAACCATGTTCACTTGGGTGCAACGAACTAAATTACTTCCGCATACCGAGTAAGATTTTTCAAGACTTTTTTTATTCAGATTTATTAACAGCTGAATATGTCCGCTACAGTAACGAGTTAAAATTAAAAAAAAAAGAAATTGAAACAGGTTGAATTAAAATAAAGAATGAAAAAAGGCCACTTTTCTAATTTTTAATGATGTATAAATGGATTAATATTTACGGCAGAGTCCTGATTCTTCTCTTGCGGACCATTTGTTGATCGAAAATTGGCGTGATCACGCAGTGGCTGTAGAGTTAGTTATTGGGACTATCATAAAACAGGGTAAGAAACGTTTTCAAATAATAAAAATTATCTAAAATAGAAAAGTGAAAAGAAAAAAAAATTAGAAAAGAAACAAAAAACTAAAAAAAAACTGAAATGTTTGAGATTTTAAATTACGTCCAAAGTTGCGTTTTTTTTTTTTTTTTTT
>KK113653.1:39675-102314 GCA_000611955.2 Stegodyphus mimosarum | reverse complement strand
TTTTTTTTTTTTTTTTTCATTTCGTGTTTTACCTTTGTTTATTAAATATCACATTTTTCGCATTTAAACAAACCATAAAATTCAGTTAAAGAACAACATCGCAAAATAATTTTAAAAGGAGCATATCTTTAGAATTTCCAACACACAGTTCCGCGCGCTGGAGATAAAAAAGTTTTTTTCCCTTAGAGTGTTGCAATTGCTCGCTTTTAATTCGTTGAGTTTGTTCATCAAAAATTCGTTAAAGGTTTGCAAAATATGAAATCGATAATAAAATAAATTCCAAATTTCAAATTTGGGTTTTCAAATGCCCATATTCGCAGCAGGATTACATCATTCAAAATTCGATGTCTCTAGGTACCGTCGTTTTATCACAATGCGACAAACATACATACATTTATGCACATTCTTCATTATTTAATTTCTTTAAATATAATACAAGGCTGCAATGTTTGGTGGCAACAGTTCGAAAAGTGAACCGACATTTAATGTTTTCGAAGCAAATTCGCAAAACGAAAACAATAGTCCTTCAGGGACAAAGCTAATTTGGACTAAAAATATGTTAAGAAAAGAAATGCTAAAAAAAATCTGAAAGGGTTTGGATTTTAACAGTAGCCTAAAAGGGTTAGTTAAGGTTTTTATGCTATCGCTGAGTTTGCAGTCTACCAGTCTCTTGTTCCGCTCGCCCGGTTTTCTTTTCTTTCGTCATTTTAGCCGTATTATTTTCGTCATCATTTTCTTCGCATTTACTCCATATACAGTTAATTCAACAGGAAAATTACAAAAATTTTAAAAGCTGCATATGTTTAGAATTTCTGATGTAGTATTACTTGTTGGAATATATGTCTCTATTTTTTTAGTCTTTTCTCAGTTTATCTCGTCAGTGTTCGGTTTCCTTAGTAAAATGGCTTGCAAAACTTTTATTCGTTAGCTCAAAAGGGCATTAGCCCAAATTTAAATGATAATAACAATAACAGCAACAAAAACAACAACAATAACAACAGCAATTCATAAAATATATGCAAAAAGCATGACAAAATTTCACAAAGAGTTTGTCTATTTTAGTTTTCGTACGATCAGTTATTTCGAAATAAAATCGTTCATAGAGTATCAGTGAAATTGGACGAAAGAAATTTTATCTGGTAATAAATATTAAGAGTACATGTGCGCCCATTTTCAGAATTTTAAATAAATAATTTCAGAAAGCCGCTTCGAGAGAAAAATTGGAAAGGTTTAGTCTCTATTTGCCAAGTTTTCAATTATCCAAAGTAATTACGATCCCAGTTACGTCGGATAGTCAAGGTTCAACTTGGAACGACACACTTTAAAAGATTTTTAAGATAAATACTTACTCTGAAAATAATTCCGTTGTTAAATAATAACCTTTAATTTAGCAGTGGCCAACCGGCATAGTTGGAGTATAAATCTTCTGCAGATAATTGTTTGACACGTGTTGTTATAACAGAAAAATCTGTATTTTTGTATTTCTTCTCTTCAGTTGCTTGCCATAAATTTCAAACTGCATGATAAATCGGCAAAACTGATTTTCATTATCCCTATAAATTTACATGTATCAGACTGCAACTTACGGACCAGAGTTTTGTTTTTTCCCTATTTTTTTTCATTTGTATCTTCTCCCTAGTAGCATATAATCCATCTTGAAATGCTATGTCACCAAAATAATGATCAGTATTATTATGTAGAGCTTTACACATTTTTTTAAACTCAACTGATTTTGAGGAAGTAACGTCTTCCTATTCTCATTTGCATAATGCAATATACAGATGCATATTCAGATGCATGTTGCTTCTCATATAGCCTACAGATGCATTATATACAAATGCATACTCAATATACAGATCCATGTAATATACAAATGCATAGTACTGGCAAGCAACGTTCAGGTATTTTAACATTTTAGCGTAAACAATAGTGTAACGAATTTTGCACATAGATAGATGATTTTAGAGTAATTATACGTAAAATTGCTGTATTCTTTTGTATAACTATAATGCAACATGAAAATCTAAAGGAGACCTATGCCGGAAAAGTAAGAATACAAGGGGAAGCTCATTTACACTGATGTGGAAAACTTAAGCAACAGGTGTTCTTTTTGCCATAACTCCACGAGAAATCATCTGAGAGACATGAAATTCAGAAATAAGAGACAGTATTTTGTATTTAAATGATGACGAAAGCATGGTTTCTCAAAAATGAATACAATGCATACAGTTTGGAATCAAACAAAAAAAGGCTTTACTGAACTCATAGTATCATTATACATGATTGCCTGCACAAGGGGAAGAATAACAAGCAGATGTTCATTAGTATGGGATATGCCCTCCCCTTACTTCAATGGTTGCTTCGCATCGCCTCTCCATACTCAGCACCAGATTGTCCAACAGATCTTGAGGTAAGCGTGCCCATTCCTCAATCAGCATTTGTTTCAATTGTTGGGTGTTACCAGCAGGATGTGGTCGTACCAAAAAGCGTCTCCCCAAAGCATCCCACACATGTTCGATGGGATTTAAATCTGGGGACTACGCTGGCCAATCCATTCGAGTGATATCTTCACTTTCGAGTAGCTCCTCAACAGCAAGAGTCCGATGTGGCCGTGCATCGTCATCCATAAAAATTAAGTCTGGGCCAGTGGCACCTGGGAACAGACGCATATGGGGAAGGAGTACCTCCTCACAATAACGATCCCCGGTTACACAACCTCTGTCGAAAACGTGGAGCTCAATTCTCCCGTTCAGCGTAATGCCTTCACAAAAGAGAACTCCAGGACCACCGTAACGGTCTCTTTCCGTGATGTTACTGGGATGAAACCGTATCCCGACTTCTCTCCAAATCAACTGGCGTTGAAAATCGCTTGTGGCACTAAAACGACTCTCATCCGTAAAGAGAACACGACTTCATTGATGAGATGTCCAGTTTTCGTGCTCCTTGCACCATTCTAAACGGTGGCGCCAATGGCCAACTTTCAAAGGATGTAGCGTTCAGAACGGCAGGTGAATAGGCCAACTTTGTGAAGGCATCTGCACACAGTAAACTGCGACACTTGTCGCCCCGTTGCTGTACACAGTTGCTGAGCCATGGCGCTTGCTAACTGGTTTCGGGCTCTTTTCGCCTGTAGGACGATATATCGGTCAATCACTGCAGCTGTTTTCTTAGGGTGGCCACCACCAACCTTTCTAACTGCTGTACGTATGATTTGGAAGGCCTTTCCAAGCACGCGAAGCGACACTTTTGTCGAATCCGAACTCTTCAGCTACACTTGTCACACTACTCCTCTCTTCTAGCTTTCTCATCATTCTTCCACGTGTGAAGTCATCCAGGTCATTTTTTCTAGCTTTATTTCACTAAAGAACTCACTTGCACTTGCAGCGAATGTCTTTAATTGTGTCTCAATCCTCCCTTTTATTGTAGTCCTAAGTTGAGCTCTCCGACTGCACGCGTTTTGCGTACTCTCACGCCGATTGTGACGTTTTGTTCCTGACATTTGCATAAGCATGACCTTTCTACTGAACTGTGTGTTCATTGTACTGATCGCAAGAACCTCTTTTCTGCAATTTCATGGCTATCTGATTAAAACTTACATTGTTGCTTAAGTTTTGCACACCAGTGTAGGATTGATTATACGGGTATTTCGGTAATTTGGGGAGATATCGCCAAGCTGGCAACGGTTTTGGCGACTAATGTTTGTCACCAAATTTGGAGAAAAATCGCCAAATGTCGTCAAACTCGGCGACCATTTGGCGACATTTTTGTCCGGTCCCTGCATCACCGTAATAGGTATTGTAATTGAATAAATGTATTTGATCAATATATTAGCTATAACCGAATTTCGAGCCAATGATTTGCCTTCCAGTAATTTCGAGAAGCAGAAAGTACTAGATATATCTCAGCGGCCGGTATAAAACTATATAAGGCCGAAGAGAGAGCATTTGCTCTTAGTTAGTTGTTGTTATTGTTGCGAGTTGTTAGTTCAGCGTGAGATATTTCTGTGTTAGCTTTTTCTTTAGATGCGCTTTGCATTGCGTTGTGTTTAACTTTCTTGGTAGTTTGAAGTGTAACTTCTGATTATACTCTGCGTTACTGCCAATATCTGTACATGGATTTCTGTTGAAAATTGCAGAATTTTGAACTGTTTCATTTGATAAAAATAAATTTTATCAACCTATCATCGGACCTGCGTGCATTCAATCTATTAAGAACTCGTACGCAAGCAACAATAGCATAGATTGTCATAGTTAATGGAATAAGTAGCATACGATATCGGTGTCATCGTATTTGGCAGATTAAGAAGGTTTACGATATGGATTATTAAGAACGATGTTCTTGGGCACCTAAATGTGAAAGAACTCTGCGTGGCTACAATATTCTGCATTTTAATTCCATGTTTGTTAAGTAAGAAGGTTTCTAATTTTGAAAATTGAGGTATTCTTATAAATGTCAAAAGTGATAACATTGAGGGTGAACCCCCAACTCCGTCGACGTGCTTGGTGCTATAGCAATTTTCTAGACTCTCAACGAGCTAATACCGAACAGCCAATAAGCCACTAAATTGTTTTTTTTTTCAACTGCGAGTACTTTTCTTTTCGACATTGGCCACGCCTAAGGGTGAAAGTGGTAGCCATTTTATTGTGCAGGCACCTAATAGGCGGCCACCGTTGCCTCCTATGAAGGGACGGACAATTACAACCATGCCTTGTCTAGGATTCGAACTCGATACCTTCGGTATCGCAGTCGGCTGCCCCAACCACTATACCACCAGAGCGATGCCACTGCATTGTATCGATATTTGCATTCAACTAGCTTTAAAAAAAACTAAATAATAATATACTTACTTTTTTGAATGGAATTTCAAATCTCGGACAGCCGACCGTTTCTCATCAACAAAATCTAGCTTATTTCAACAACCATCTGGTCAAAGCGAATATTTGTCACGAAATCCAAGAAAGAAGATAACTGCAACTTAAAACATAATTGTTAGAAGAAAGTAAGAAAATAACTGTCGTAGTGTCATTTTATTTAATAGATCAGCGCATGAGTCCATATCACCCCCGATCTGATGGCAAAATACTTGTCAATGTCTCACTGCAACTTTTTAACATGGTCCAAAACGGAGGTGGATGCAAGCATCGGAAATGAAAAATATTCCTTCTTTGGTGAATCCTAAATAATACATAGCCATCTTTTCATTCGTAGCTACTGCGGAAGTTTCTAAGCCACTTGCGTGCGAACAAATCCATGAACAGAAGGAGAGAAGGAAAAAAAAGAAGGAAAATCCGTAGGTAAATGATTTTCATGGAAATCCGCTTTGAACAAACTCAGTGGCAAATGAAACTATTTTATAGCGTGCCAAAGACGGAGGTGAGAAAGTTCTTAAAATCAAACATTATGCATTTTAGAACTTTCTACGAATTTTTCCAGAAAATTTTAATACTAGAAAAGGAAAACTGTTCCAAAAGGGAAAACTGTGAAATCATTTCATGTTAACGGAAGATTTGTTTTCATAATATTCAATCAAGTATAATTCAGCTAGGGTTTCAGTCCTATTAATTTAGTTATAACCCGATTCAAGAACTTCAAATCTCAGTGAACGGGCAGGTTGCATGAATATTTTTAAAGATTTTCCCGTGTGTGACACAAATACGAATCCGTTTTTTCGAGAACGTCTTCGGCGAAAGTGTCCCTTATCTTGAGCAGGTAACCTATAGTAAGTACCCACTCTCCATTGTCCAGCAACTACTCAAGAAAACAGTTTACACAAGTAAAAAATAATCTTTTATATATTTATAATGCAGTCCAAGAAATATTTTTAAAAATTATGTACAGTTAGCAAATATACATAACAGAGAGCAGTTTGTACTTAAAGAGTCACACAGATGAGCGTTCTTCTGATTTAAGGTAAATTTTAGTTTAGATTTTCAACAACAGACTGCGCTGTAATATTAATATCTCGATATTCTACAAATTCAAATCCTTTAAAAGCTTAGAGTTTATGATGGACTAATACATTTAGAAAAGTACTGTAATACTCTTGCACCCGTGACCGAATAAATTCCTTTCGTATTTCAGTTCACAGCTCAGTCCTCGTTCTTTCTAGAAAGTTATGTAGATTTTAAGTGGCAAGCTCTTAAGTATATGACAGACTTATTGCAACCGTAATGAGTTAAATTCGGAACAAGTAATGAGTTAAAGTTCAGATAATGGATGAATACCTATTTTTATACTGTTCTCCGATGTGTAATGTGAATACTAGTCAGTTCCCCTTACAAAGTCCTCTTCCAAAACATTCCTCCTTTTATGTAGATAGTTCTAGCATACTTTGTCTTAATCCAAATAATCTCATACAATCGGATATCGATTTAGCAGATTGTATAAAAAAGTAGTTTTACCTTATTTATTTGTATAATTTACCCCCATTTTAACTAATTTTATAGCTCAAACGTCGAGAGGGAAACGTTAGGGGAATAATTTAATTTCCGAAGAACACGGTTACAGTAAGAACATGGCAAATGGAAAGTAGGAAAGTAGTCATGGGTAAACTACTGGTAGATATCACAATACCATTTCTTTAACAGAAACCTACCTTCCAATAAGAATACATAGTAATATTAGCATTGCAATGTCTAACGTATTTTTTATAGAAACTTAGACGCTCTGCTTGACGTATCCGGCTCAGTTATCTTTTAAAGTCCCAGGGGTACCTCACATGAATGAGTCTTGACCGCAGCTCTCAAGAGAGGCATTAGAGGAACGACGGAAAAGACAGGTGAACTAAAGACTCTGATTTCGAAAGATCGAACGCAACACCAGTAGATAAATCTGTAATGAATTGAAAAGTAAAAAACAAAAGTAAGATGAAATCACATATTTGGAAAGTTTCTTAAGTGTGAGAATACCTGCAACGTGCGGGTAGCTTAATGTAGAATCTGCGTAAAATACGTTTCAATTAATAAATGCAAAGGAAAATAAAATAGATGAAGTGCTGATACAAAAATGCAAATGCAAATTGAAAAATAAAAATAACCAAAGGAATACAATTTACCTATGAACTCAGAGGGAAAACTATACACAGTAGAGGAAGAGAGAAATTACACGGGCATTTTATAAATTTTCAGACTCTAAAATATTACTGGGGGCATACATGAGGAAATACGATATTATATATAAACTTTGAATTTTGGCATTACTTTGCAAGCTAATTTGAAGACAGCACATCTGAATTACGTTTTTTAATGTAAAAAACCAAACTGCCTTATTTATTTTTGTTTCTGATACCGTAATGTTTGTTATTTGGGGTAAATATACTTTGGCATAACTTCTCATAAGAAATAGAAGGGAGCACTGTCTCCGAACAGAGTAGTACAACACAGTTTAAAAATGATTTGTCGACAATATTATCTTGAAACTAAGGAAGCTGTGAGAGAGATAGAAAGAGCTTATTTAATTTAACGGGGTCAAATGTGCAACGTCGCCCCGCATGCCATTTTACAGGAATATATTTGGTGCATATTGTACTGTAACGGAGAAAATGTTGTGCATTTTTCTTTCTTTTCGCAAGGTTTTACCGCTTTTAGGGTTCATGTAATCTTTAGTACAAGATTATCAGTGATTGGAAAAAGAGAGATAGGCTACCAATCTTAATTTCCCGTTATCATATGCATATGGATATCTTATGCCTATAGAATTCTGTCTTATTCTGATGATTGTGGGATGTATTCTGTGAACAGAATGCCCTTATTTAATCTAGCATGGCAGACCCCATGAAGACAATCTGACTCGTGAAAAAGATGCCTCCGAGCAAGCTTTGCTAAGGAAAATTGGTTCGTATCCTCATTGCATTTATTTTTTTGTCCTTACTTGAAAATGTTTTAAACTTTTACCTGATATGCAGACAAGTTAAGGAATGTTAATGGTAATATTTAGTGCCAATTCTGATATCAAAAGCAAATATAATATTTGTTTCATCATCGTGATGAATTTGCTTTCTGTTCCGGCTGGAATCTACTGATTATAAACTTTAGGACAATTTTTCCATGAGGGTTTATTTTGACTTAAGCTTATATTTCTCTTAGTTGAATAATTATTTTACTGTCTTCAGTGAGCAGTTTGACACACAGAAATGTCGAGTTTCTTGTTAATTTTCCATTTAATCCTTTTATAACTAGTTACTCTTTTTTGCTGTTTTGGACCTGTTTTCTATAATCTTCATTGAGGTCGCAACGCCCGTTTTTACTATTTTAAGTGTATTACTGTATTCTATTTTCAAATTCAATAAATCGTTTCTTTTGGTACCTGATTATTTTTTAATGCTTAAACAGAACCATTTTATTTTCTTTGATTTCACAATTGTAAAAATATGTGTTTTAATTGCTTTTGTTAAACGAAGTACTATTCTTAAACATTTCTAACATTTAACTGAAACTGCTTTTATTTTGGAGGATATTAACCGTTTTTATGCTTGAAAATTTGTATATCTATCTTGTATCAACACACACTTAAACAATGAAATTGTACCATTCCTATGTCACAAAAAATGTATCCAAGAGGTAGCTGTGCACTTTTTCTAGTGAATTATTTGTGCACAGACTTGCAATAATTATGTTCATGTGGGAGATATCAACAATTTTTATTCTTGCAGCACTTGTAAAATGAAAACAAAAATATCTTTTCATTAACTTACAAACACCTTAGTGTAGCTTTCATTAAATAGAAATAAGTAACACATTCAAAAAATAATTTCTTGATTTAATTTTAAATGCACACAAACAAAGCTAACTTTCACTGAATAAATATTTATTTACTTTACAGTGGGAAAAAAAATAACTCCCAATGTACGTTTTGTCGAAAAGGATGTATATTATATTTTATTTTATAGAAATAAACACACTATTTCACTTTTAACTGTGCTAAAATATAGTAAAATAGCAAATTTCCCTAATCTCCAGTACAATATATTTAAGAAACTGTTATTTTAGGAAATATTGTTGTACTGACAGAAATAGCTATTTCGCTCGCTGAAAAAAATTCCGAGTCATTGTAAAAGTAAGACTTTCTTACAGACCCGAGATCTCGCCCATGATCTATTTACTTCAAAACAAATCCTGACCGTCTGAGCCTGGATGAAAGCAGAGGATATATTTCTATCTGTTGGTCATATGACCCGTTGGCCCGAGGAAAATATCAATTTTCTTTGACGGTTCTAATAGAGGACGGGAGCAGTGATAAGGCGAAAGCTGACACGTCAATGTGGTGCCGGAATTATTTCTTAGAGCAGGGTAAAATATCATTTCCTTCGATTTCTGTCTTCCCTTTCTTCGAGAGAAGAGTTGATACATCCAAGACCTATTTCTCTCGTTTCGGAAAAAAGAACTGTTTTCCTGATGCCTTTTTATGTGACTGGACGAAGCCAATGACCATAAATATGTAAAATCTTTGTTTCGATAAATAAAGGTTTCAAACTGAGTAAACTGGAGGAAAAGATTTTGGAAGAAAATTTAAATGAAAACAAGAAGAAAACATATTCGCAATTTTGACGTGCTGTTAGTAACATTTAGATGAAACCAAAACAAAGCACTGTTGTAAGAGAAATAGAATATCCCAATAACTGTAACAGCCCGAAAGGAGTACTAGTAGCCTCAGCACTCGTCGACCTATCGAGAACTGATATTCCGGTGAGAGTTTCCAATGTATCTGAAAAGATGAGAGTTATTAAGAAAGGTGAAGTGGTTCCAGCATGTACTCCAGTAACCAGCGTTGAAAGAACCAGTAACATTCCAGAATCCGTGTCTTCAGAGAGCATTACATCGGAGTTATTGCAGAATGAGCAATTAAACGATGAACAGAAGAATGCTGCCGAACGGGTTATTCAAGTTCTTCAAAATGTTTTCTCTCGCTCGTCTTCTGACGTGTATCGAACCAGTTTGACACATCATAGAATTGATACTGGGGATTATCCACCAATTAAGCAACATCCAAGAAGACTGTCGATTCCTAAACAGGAAGAGGTCTAAACTTCCAAAGGATATGCAAGAAAGCAATGTCATCGACCCTTCAACAAGCCCCTGGCCTCTCCCATAGTCCGGGTGAAGAAAAAAGACCGTTCAACCAGATTTTGCGTTGACTATCATCGGCTGAATGAGGTTGCGAAAAACGGCAGCTACCCTCTTCCTAGAATTGACGACATTCTGGACCCTCTTTCGAGAAGCAAGTGGTTTCTACGGGAGTTCAAGGTGATGCTGTTTGGACTGTGTAATGCGCTGGCAACATTCGAAAGCCTCATAGAGACCGTTTTGGAAGGCCTTTCCTACGAAGCCTGTGTGATATACCTGGATGACATCATCATCGTTGGAAGCAATTTTGAAGAACATCTAGAAAAATCTTAGAAAGGTACCTCAGAAACTAAAGGAAGCCAATCTAAAGTTGAGTCCCACTAAATGCAAATTATTCAGACAGGAAGTGACTTACCTCAGACATGTCATCTCTGCTGAAGGTGTGTGCACGGACCATGAAAATGTGTCAGCCGTTAAAAACTGGAAACGTCCCGAAAACGTCCATCAGCTGAGAAGCTACCTACGGCGTTGCACCTACTATAGGAGATTCGTGAAGGACGTTTCTTCCATCGCAAGACCCCTTCACAAGCTGACAGAGAGCAAACATAAGTTCTTGCGGACAAAGAATTGTGAAAATGCATTTAACAACTTGAAGGAAGCTTTAACATCGACTCCAATCCTGACGTATCCTCAGCTCGACAAACCATTTATTCTCGACACGGATGTGAGCAATGAGAGTGTCGGTGCTGTTTTGTTCCAAGAAATTAACGGCCAAGAATGTCTCATAGCCTACTGGAGCAAGTACCTAACAAAATAGGAGAGGAATTACTGTGTCATCAGGAGCGAATTGCTCGCCGTAGCCGTAGAACATTTCCATCATTATCTCTACGGCAGAAAATTCCTACTCAGCACGGATCATGCTTCGTTGACCTGGCTTTTAAATTTCAAGAATCCTGAAGGTCAAATAGCCAGGTGGATAGAGACTCCAAGAATATGACA
The DNA here is from genome assembly GCA_000611955.2 of Stegodyphus mimosarum. Taxonomy (NCBI): domain Eukaryota; kingdom Metazoa; phylum Arthropoda; class Arachnida; order Araneae; family Eresidae; genus Stegodyphus; species Stegodyphus mimosarum. The sequence continues at coordinate 91,254 of KK113653.1, read as the reverse complement.
TCACTCTCCGTCATCGGAAGGGATCATCGCACGGAAACGCTAACGCCTTGTCTAGAGGACTTTGCCCAGAAAACTGCCGATATTGTTCCAGGGTCGAAGATAAATACCAGCTGCTTAATACGGTTGCACGACAAATTACAACATCAGCATCATTTTATTATATTTTATTATTCTAGAATACCCAGCACATCCTATAAATTAATATGACAAAAAGAGACTTTAGCACGGAAAAGTTAGTATTCTTTCCCCCTATGGACCTGCATTATAAGCAGCTTTTACCATCATATTATATTATTTTTTACTCAATTCTTAAATTTTAAGCACAATATATTTAGTAGCTTAAAGTTACTGTACACCAGTCTTTCATCTTGGATTCAATTCTGATGAATGAATGGGTTGATTACAGAAATAATTTCAGTGTTTTCTTAAAGTGCAATACTGAATACGAACCAGTTTCCATTGGAAAGTCCCTTATAAACACATCCTTTTGTAGTTAAATATTTTGATATACCACAACCGTTGAGTACTACGCAATTAATAAGCATATATATTAAACTACAATACAGTAACGCTTTTCTTTTAAAACAAAATATTTTATGTAAACCATGTCCTTTATCGCAGTGCTTAGAAAGCCATTAAATAACCCATGGCTGATTTAAAAAAACGGCCAATAGCTCAATCACGTATAAATGAATTTGCCAATATTATCAATTTTTTGTTGTACTCATTCTAATGTTAGTACATTTTCCCAGATTATTTTACAATAAAATCTGGCTTCACCTATAAAGTATTTCTCCCGCCTTCTTTGCATGCCTACGTGGTGTAGAATACCTCTTGAATACGCTCGGCGCGTATTAGAGAGGTCTCGGCGAGGGCATTGCTCATTTCTTCAGCTTCTTGAGATCGAAAAAATACCTAATGTACCTAATGCATAAAAAATAAACATTACGTTTATATAAACACATATTAAATCGTTTCACTTTTATCTTTAAAATCTAACATTTCAGCATATGATCCAAATTTATACTGTTTCCGCTATTTAAATACGATTTTATTCGCGTTAACATGCCCAATTAATCTTCTTTGAAACGAATCCTTAGGTTAATTTTTATTACATTCATTAAATTAAAACCTTGTTCACAGTCAGCACTGGATGCCAAAAATGCTCAGCCAATATCCATTAATTTTGAACATGCAGAAATTTGTTCATTCTGGAATGAAAATATTGTTGTGCGTACGGGTTCGTAATAGACTAAATCCACAAGTCGATAAAATGTTAATAAAATTTATTCTTTTCACAAGAAATAAAACAAAATGCTGAAATATTTCCTCAGAGATATTCGTACAATATCACAATATCTCAAACGTTAAACAGAACTCAGTTCAAAACAGAGAAATTAATTCCATCTCACAGCGAATTCGCTACAGTCAATAACAACATTAAGTAAACAAACAGTTCGCTTAAAAAAACAGCAACTGAGCTGAGGTGTTTTAATTCGGCTTTTATAAACTTTTTAATTATTCACGAGAACATTCTAGTAAAATTTACATTTCTCGATTTTTATATTTACTCGATGTTTCGAGATGGCAACAGCAATCACGAGATATTTATTTATTAAATATTAAATGCACGCGCTCTTGTATTTTTCGTTTCCGACGTAGTTTTCTCTTCAAATTCGTCTGCGTTGCACGAGAAATAAAACAGTTTTAATTAAAATTCTAAATAAATAGCTAAATAAATAAAACATACGTAACACTGCTCCCCTTCCCAAGGGCTGCACGTTCCAGGCAGTGCAATCCCTGGACAGGAAGCCAGTCTTACAACTAAAGCATCAATGCAACAATAAACATTGCATTACAGTAAAAAAATAAGCAATAGCTGCAATAAGTAACTTTCAGCAAATCAAATACTATCAAATAAAAAATACAAAAATGAACATGGTCTTATATTATTTGCATTACTATTTACAATTATATACACTACGTACTATGGCCATAGTAAGGAACTAACCTGTCGTAATGAACGATTTTAAGTTTAGAGTTCGATGACTTATGGATCCGAACCACGACGTCGTACAGCCTGTTTAGGATTGTGTACGGACCATCCAAAGGTTACTGTAGTTTCGGACAGAGTCCTTTGCGTCGAGTCGGATTCCACAACCACACCTTATCTCCTTCGTTGAATCGATGTTCTGTAGCTCTGGTGTCGCATCGAGTCTTCATCTTTTCCGTTGCCAAGCTGATACGCTGTCGTGCAAAGTTGTGCGTCACTTAAACTGGGCCAGGAGATCTTGAATGTATTCCACATGTGATGAAGGTGTATCGGGAGGGCGACCAAACAAAAGACCATATGGCAGACGAAGATCACGACCGCAGAGCATCTCAGATGGGAAATGGCCGGTAGTCTCGTTTTAAACTTTGGCTTTTCATTTTCTGGCAACCTCCGCTCCGCGAGATGGCCACTAACTAGTTTCCGTCCTTCTTAATAAACACGGTTTCAACATCCATGCCCTGGGGTGTTCTGCAACTTCTTCGAATTTGCCATACCCAACCGCAGTTTTAACATTTTAGCGTCGGTTTCCTGTCATTAACATTTCGTCTCAAGGCATTGAGTTGTCTTTTTCTATCGTCTAGACGAAGAGTGACTTGATCCCCTGGACCCCGGACTAGAGCAGCTCTAATTGGATGGCTGTCTCTGTGAGTTGCTAGCTGGGCTGCCTTGAATTTCATGGCGTACACCACCGCGCTCTTCAAATCTTTAACATCCACCATTCGTAGAGCTTTCTGCATTTCAGGATCCCGGATGCCGTCGATAAAGTATTGCAGGTACAGGATTTCCCTTGTTTCTGACGGGCACTCCAAAAAGGCGAGGTAGGACAGCCTTTCAACATCCGTGGCGAGCTCCTGCAGTGTTTCCGTTCGCTTCTATTGGCGAGATTTCAGTTGAAGCCTGCTGTAGTCTTTTAAGGCTTCTCCCCAAAGCACAACTCCAACGCGCCGAAATCTAGCCTTTTTTTTTCGGAAAGAGACTGAAGGATATCCGCTGCGTCTGCTCTTAGAGAAGAGGCGAGATGACAGGCCTTAGCTTGGGAATCCTATCCATTCGCATCCGCCACCATAGAAAATTATGTCTTATACACGTGCCAGGACGGGTTCCCATCACATGTAGATAACTTCAGGGTGAACGAGAAGGCAGGATAAAAATTTAAATACAACAGATTTGCTTCCTGCTGTCGCTACGAATTTCTTTGAATCATCAAATTCCTTGGAGAACGAAGAAACCCTGTCATCAATTTGTTGTTGAATGGCACAAACTCTTCCTTCGATTTCTTCTTTGACAAAAGAAAGCCTGTAACCTATTTGTTGCTTCACGGCCGAAAACTCTCTCTTCTATTTGCTCTTTCACAGAAGAAACATTTTCTTCAATTTGAACAGCTTTATTTTCAACCCCGTCTATTCTGCCTTTCATAACCTCAAATTCGTTTTCTATTATGCAAGTAATTTCCCTTCATTTCTCCTTGACCTGCTGGAACGGCTTTCTCCTCTTCCTTAACGAATTCTTGACAAGCCTCCATTTTTCTTGTAATGCAACAAAGGCAGACACGAGTTGTCTCAGTTGTTCTTAAAGTGCTCTCGTGAATGCCTTAAATTCTTTTATCATATCGAGTTTTACCGCGAAAGGAATAAATCTAAAAACAAGAAAGCACAATTCTTGCTGAAGGAACTATTGCAACAAAATGTTCATTTTAGTCTCTAGTAACACGCTACTAAATAATATTTTCACATCTTCACGAGTATACACTGCTGGTCACCGTAAATGTAGCACTCTGAAGGAAGCATGCAAATAACATGAAATTTACAACATGAATTAGTGGAGGTGAGATATGCAAATGATTAGAATTTCAGAGTAGACGCACATCACGTGCGCCTGTGGAGCCACTTCAAAGCGCTCTTTAAGGCTTGGAGTTTTTGACGATCTCAAGTTCGGCAATTGTGTTTTTCTTGTGGTTTTTTTTCAAAAAAAGATCAATTATGCCTCGTAGTAAACAGCGATCATCGTTTCGATCAAGTATCCGAGTTCGACAGAGGAAGGACAGTGGTCTACCGAGAGTGTGGATTATCTTTCAAGGAAATCGGAAGTAGTGTTGGACGAAGCCAAAAAACTGTAATGCGGATATGTGACCGTTGGATGCAGGAGGGTACGACGGACCGACGTGTTCGATCGCATCCACCTCAGTGCACCACTTCACCTGATCACTGGAACATTGTGCGCATGGCAGTGACGAATCGCTCAGTCACATCACGAACCATAGCACAGCATATTCAGTCTATAACGCATCATCCAGTGTCTGCACGTACCATTCGACGCCGTTTACAGCAGAGTGGTCTGTCAAGACGTTTATTGCTTCGTCTACCCTTGACGCAGAACAACAGACGTCTGCGCCAGCAATGGTACGATGAAAGAGGATGTAGACGGCAGAATGGAATGAAATTGTCTTTACTGACGAGTCAAGCTTCTTCTGCAACACCACGATGGTCGGATTCGAGTCTGGAGACGCCGTGGAGAGAGGATGCTGAACAGCTGCATTATGCACCGCCACACTGGTCCTGCACCAGGTATTATGGTATGGGGCGGTATTGGATATCACTCTCGCACTCCTCTAGTACGCATTGCCGGTACTTTAAACAGCCAGCGCTACGTCTCTGAGGTGTTGGAGCCAGTTGTCCTTCCTTACCTTCAGGGCTTGCCCACAGCCATATTTCAACAGGATAATGCGCGACCACACGTGGCACGCATTGTCCACGGGTTCTTCGTCAATCGCCAGATTGAATTGCTTCCCTGGCAGGCTCGCTTTCCGGATCTTTCGCCGATAGAAAACATGTGGTCCATGGTTGCTGAACGATTGACCCAGATTACTTCTTAAGCTGCCACACCAGATCAACTTTGGCAACGTGTGGAAGCTGCTTGGTCTGCTGTACCCCAAGAACACATCCAAAGTCTGAATCAATGCGGAGGCGTGTGGCAGCGGTGATCTCCAACAATGGCGGCAACTCTGGCTACTGATTCTGGAAGGAATCACACTTCACAGAAGTCTATTAATTAAATCATTTGATACTTGGTCAACATGTTATCTACTAAATAAATTTTGTTGTGATATCTCTTGTCTTTCTTGGTGCTGCAATTTGGGTGGCCAGCAGTGTATTTTTGGCTTTGACTCTCATCCGGAGTCTTTTCTAAAAAACGTACTAATCTCGTTGCAGATAGCAAGGGATATTTGTTACTTAAAATTTTGTTGCTCTGTCCACATGACTTTTACTAATTGAAGATAGTTTTAAAAAATACAGTTCTCAATAATTCGTCCATTTTTTCACCAATAAAATCATAATTTCCGTGTCCATAAGGGCATTAAATGCAAATAGCTCTACTTTCTTCGTCATATAAATGCCGTAATGGAATTCATAATTTATTTTTACTGTCTGATTGGTGTTTCTTTTCCAACTGTTTCATTAAGCCATTTGATTTAAAATTAACTTGCTGTTTTTACAAAGTTTTCCATGGTTTGTGTATAAATATATTAACATACAGTATAATACATATATTTATAGTATATCATCAAATTTATAGTATATCTACATTTGTGGACAACGTACAGTCGTACATTGGTAGTCATTCTTTAACAACGCGCACTTTACTTACCACATTAAGAGACAGCACCATTTCTTTCTGCTGTATGGAGAAACATAAGCACGCAATATAATGAATATATTCGTATAGAGAGCACATTTAATATGATATTTATTTTAAAAGTAATGTAAAATTGTAATTACTATTATTACTGTTATTTTAATTAGTGTCGTGTTTGCGTGTTCGCTGATTAATTTTCTATGTACTAAATATTTTAAAGGTGTGTACCGGCGCACGCGTGTAGCTTAGAGATGGTCCTGAAGATTCTTTTTACTATAACGTGGGTAGTAGCCCCAAAACTAAACATTTATTGTAAGGAAAATAAAGGGTGCTATAGGAAAAAAAAATTCTGAAAGGTTTCAGATTTTAAATTAAGTCCAAAGAGGCGTTTTTTAACGTTTTGTGTGTTACTTTTATTTGTTAAATATCATGTTCTTCGCACTTAAACCATAAAATTAAGTTCAACAGCAATATCGCAAAATAATTTTAAAATGAGTATATCTTTAGAATTTCCGAAACACAGTTCCGTGCGCTTTAGATAAAAAGTTTTTTTCCCCCGTTAAGCGTTGCCACTGCTCGCTTTTAAATCGTTTGACTTTGTTCATCAAAATTTCGTTAAAATTTTACAAAATATGAAATAGATAATAAAAGAAATTCCAAATTCGGGTTTCCAGATGCGCATATTCGGGTGGAAAGGTACGTTATTCAAAATTGGATGCCTCTAGGTACCGTTGTTTTATCTCATTTGGAGAAATATACATACATTTTTGCAGATTCTTAATTATTTAATTTCTTTAAATATAATACAGGGCTGCGATATTTGTGGTAACAGTTTGAAAAGTGATTCAGACTTTTAATGTTTCCAGCATAAAATCGAACACAATAGTCCTTCAGGGACAAAGCCCCTTTGGACTAAAAAAAAAAAAAAAAAAAAACAGAAAATGCGGATACCTGATTTTGGCGTTGTGCCATCCTACTCTTTTGTTATAATATGGATGTGAGGCGAAAGCAAACCCTCATTGCCATGAGAATGAAGGATTGTCCAAAGAAAAACTGCAGAGAACGTAGGTTCGTTATTTCGTTTAGTGCCGATGACTTTCATTTTAACTCGGGTAGGATGCGAAAACCTGGTTTGCAAAGATAGTATACGTTACCTTAATTTAGAAAATTGAATACTTATATTAAATGAAAGCATTTTATGTCGATATAACTGATGCCTACGTGATGCAGACTCAAAACTCAAACTTTATAAACCATTTTTATATATTTTATTCAACATGTATGTTAACAGAAGATAATTATTAAAACACACCATTTGTGCGTGTTACAGATAGATAAAAAGCACAGATAAAGTAAATTCATGAAACAGCATACGTAAATGAATATTTAAAAGTCAAAAAATAATTACGAATATGTGGTTTTTAACTTTAGTTTTAAGAACATGTTTAAAAATTTTTCAGCTGTTTTATATTTTTTGAAAAATCAAATTTTTAAACGCGAATAATTGCGCAGCTTTAAATCAGTCCACACTTTGACATTAAATCCTCTATTTCAAAGTATATACAATTTCCAACGCCTATTAATCTGAAAGTGACATTCCCTTCTATGTCAAAGCGTTTTTCCTCTTCCTTTATAAGAAGTCTAGAATTTCAGTTATGCAGTCGCAGGTACCTAGAATTGAAATTATCTAAACTTCAAGACAGATATTTTTCATTTTTTAAATGAAGTAAAAATTAAGCTTTTGAGTAATTTACTTACCAATTTTAATTGTTTTAATTAGCTGAATATCATAACAATGCAATTCTGGAATGATTTTAAGATATTAATTTAATGTAGATAAATAAGTACCACATGAAAATTGAAGTATGATTCAATAAGCATATGGCCTGCAATCATTAAAACCCTCTGACGGGCCAGGGTTTTCGCTAAGAAAGCACAAATTTTTCAAAACTACTACCAGAAACATTTATTTTCTTGATTTAATGTAAAAAATTTCCTAGCATTATACCTGGATTTATGTACTTTTAATATATTGCCTTAATTTCTTTGACATATTTTAATATGCACGTATATGTACGTTCGCACAGGTATCACAAAAAATATTCTAGGCCGTATATATACGGCCTTGCCGGTTAGAGGGTTAACGGAAAAGCAACTATACTGAAACAAAAAAGTAACAATATAATGCGATGACGTAATACTGATTCTCTTCCCACGTCAGAAGTTTCTTTTTATTTTCTACTACAAGGGAGTTATGAGATGCTTTCTATTAGCATTTTGGTATAAGTTGCATTGTTTTTTTGCACATGATTTTTTTTTATATATGAAAAATGGAAAGTTATTTTTCTATTCAGTTTAAAGTCTAGTATTTTTAACTGCCTGGTAACATTTGTCATGAAATATAACAAAGTAAAAGGTAAGATACCATCAACTATATTGCAGTCAATACATATGTGGCATAAAAAAAGAACTGTTTTGATTTTAAAAATTTCCGTAAGAGCTGTGATCCCAGGTAGTTCAGATAATAGTTGTAGTTGTATTAGTTCTCGAGTCTGTTTTAGTTCCGAGACTAATAACATGAATTTTCTCCAATCTAGATTTTAAAAAAGGCATTCTTTCCATCCTAAATCTTGAAAGAAGGTACCCGACCTTTCGCTTTTCTTTATTTATCTATTTAATACCTCAAATGACAAAAAATAACAAATGCTCAGTACTGCACATGCCCGTAGGAGAAAGCAATATAAAAGAATTCTTTAATGGAATACTGGAGAATATTTCTTCTGTTCTGTGCTCAACGGAGCTTTACAGAACTAAGCGAGAAAGTAAACAAAAAGATTTATTCGAACTCAGGTGGTGCAACGGTACAATCAATGAGTGTCATGAAATCCCACAGCAGTTCCTAGTTCTACTGTTCGCTCATTCCTGCAGAAGATGTTAAATCGATGGCCAACCTGTTCTGTTTTTGGAAGAAATACTTGATTTCTAACCCGGATTAACTGCCTGAAGAGGCATAGCAAACGCAGCTGGTTCTTTATCAGCTTGTACGGGAAACTCAATATATTGGATGATTCAATAATTTCTTTTCAGGTTTCAAAAATGTATTATAAAATAATTGCAACAAACGCAGCAAGGAGGTATAATAGACACAAAAAATCTCTCCAACTTTTCTACTTGCGTTATATGTTCCCTGTATGAGCACTCTTGATAATGTGTCAAACTTTGGCCCCAGCCGATGCTCCTAGTCGACCTGTGGTTTTTGTACTGCGCAGGCAATGAGTCTCCTTTAATCTGTTGTATCAAGCAAGAATTGTTTTTATTTTAGGTGCTTCTGTTTGATATTTTGTAAGAAATCTACTTTATACCACCAGAACAGATTCACATTTACCGAAATATGATGTAATATACATTGCGTTCATTGAGTTGCGTTGCCATGTTTAAGCTACACTTCTACTGGCATTATGACTGCTACCTATCGAATAAATTTATAATTACGTCATAAATCTATTACGTGTGGGATGTTAAAGAGATTTTTTTTATGTACTATTAAGAATTTTTACAATATTTAGCAATGTTTTTACTTCCTTCTAAGAAGTAAAAAGGAAGTTTCGGGTATCATATTTCAACTAAAATATCCATTTTGACCGCTATCGAATGCAATTTCGAATGCAATGTTTTCGTTTGACAACCGAACGTAAGCATAGAATAAAGGACTCTTTTTCCCGAAAAAAATTGTAAAACTGATTTATAATTTCTGAGGAGATTTTTTTCGTGACGATTATGCGTGTATATGTATGTATGTATATCTCATAATTCAAAAACGAATAGCCTCAGAACGTTGAAATTTTGGGTATAGTACTGCTATAACATGTTGATAGCACCTCGAATTTTGGTTGCAATGAGCCGCACCAAAAGTACATAAATATATAAACTTAAAGCATCTAAATTAATTAGTAAATTGGAATAAAAACAAGGCAATGCCTCTATAATATAACAACATAATGCAGCTATAATATATAATTCAGCCATCGCACAGGACGGGTTTAAAAAAGATTTTATTCTAATTTTTTAATTCGAATTTTTAGCCTATTTATATTTCTTTTTATATATACCTACACTCCGTTACTCGGCTCAATGATCTCAGTTTCGTTTTTCTTATATGCTTGTAAATTGTGCATTTTTTGCTTTAAAAAGAATTGAATCCAGTTAATCTTCCGGTTAAGGTTTTTATGTCTTTAGTTAACCTGCATGTTATAGTTGTAGAATTATCAACAATTTAAAAGTTGTTTAAATGCGGCTAAGCCAGATTATTTTTACCATAGCGGCCTTATTTGTTTACATTTTAAAGTTATTAGAGTAGTGGATTTGTTACCAATCTAAAGAAAGTAAGCTTCGCAACAACAAAGTATTGTCTTCTTTTATTATTGCGAATTAAATCATACTTAATCCCTTCTGGAATTTATCCGAGGAAATAATTGTTAAAGATATACTTCGTAGTTTTTAATATAGATACTTTGAATTTTTATGTATTTTTAGCCTTGTCGTGAAGTGAGAATTTAATTAATTTAATGAGAAATACTGAATTGTCTGTGAAAAATTGTTTCTTTCTTTCTTTTTTTTTAAGTTTTTGTTTTTGTTTGTTTAATTTCTTTTACACATCGTTTTAGATTTATTATAGTATTTGAATAGAACATGTGGCAACGATTAGGTAATTTTTCAGATGATATACACAATTTTCGTGCATTCTGAGTTATAAAATGAATGAGATGTGAATTAAGTGAACTTAGCGCCAGAGTGTTGCTATTGTAAATAAATATAGTGGATTTTAAAGAGTGCATTTATTCTATTGTGGTTTATGCTCTGCCGACGAAGTAGATTTAATTCAATCCAAAAAGTTTATATGAAATGCAAAATGCGTATAATGTAATATTTTATACAAGGAAGTCATGTGGTGTATACATTAGATTTTTTTCAATAAATGTCCAATGAAATTGAGAATCACTTTGTACAAGGCAATTTAAACATAAGATATTCTGCAATAAAGTAGTTGCAGTTTCCGAAAATTGCGTCTTATTGTCGAATGAAGGTTTGAAAAAACTGAATTCAATGTCCATGAAAGAGGTGTACTTGATACATAGCAATGGAAAGTGACGAAAATTCAAAAAAAAAATTCATTTAGGCTAACTAATTTGATCACTAAAGATTTTTTGATATATTTATAGGATCTCTATCAAATTTATAACGTACTATGAAATTTTATTATGATAATATTATGCAATATTGTATAACTAATAACATATATTAAATGATATCGTGACGATTCCTTTCCTGAAATGGCAGCTTCTAAAAATTATCAGTATTTCTTAGAACATAAATAAACTTTTACTCTGAAAATTACCTTGTAGAGACATTAGGTTATTACGAAGCAGGAGAGATGAAAAATAAGCAACGCCTTCGCCGGGAATCGAACCACGGACCTCTCGGTTACGCGTCGAGCATGCAGACCACTACACCACGAAGGCATGCGAAGAAGGCGGGAAAAATACCTTATAACCTTTATAAAAGGGTCCCCTCCACAAAATATCAAAATAATCTGGAATCGTTGGTGGCCATCTTGTCATCTCGGGAGAGGATTTCCACTTCTCTGTAAAATATTTCTGTCAACTGGCATTGTGTTTTTTAAGTCAAATTTTTTCCGAATTATGGCTTAAAGAAACGCAAAACGTGATTTATTTAATCTTCACGTTTTCCAAATATTTGTTCAAAATTAAAAGTAAAATCCTATTTTCATCAGGGAAAATGGGCGATAGAAAAACCAAGTACATCCACACCACAACACGTGAAATTATTGCACGATAGTAAATCTCTGTAGTTAGCTATTGTAAGATTTACGCAGTAGGTCAGCAAAGTTTTAGCATCGAATTAATAATATAAACCATTCAGACTTTTATACATATTACTTTTAATATGCATAAATGCTTCATTTGCGGTTTAAGTTTCTGAGTACCTTCGTAGAAGTCAACTGTTGAGACGTTTTTTCATTTCCTCCTTGAGCATCGTACATTTCCGAAACGAATCAAAAAGTAAAATTTATGATCACATTTTTCCAAAGGGAATGTGAAGTAAGCCATAAGTGACGAATTTACCAAATAATCGGGTAATTAAATACTGTTATACTATTATTTGTGCCAAATGTATAGAAGATATTTGACTTGGAAGGGAACTTAATTTTCAGTCTTTAAATCCCCGGCAAGATGTATCAGCAGCGTAAAATCAAGCAAAATAAAATAAAAATAAATAAATAAACAAACAAATAAAAAATAAATTTAAAAATAATAGAAAGAAATTCACAAAAATTTCTATCCTTGCGCTGATGTTATTTTATAAAAGACAAAATGAGATAATTTTTTAATTGCTCCCACTAATTACCAGCAGACGCTTTTTCTAGAATCAGTAGAACATAAGTTCAATCCTAAAACTTTGTAGATGCTATGCATAGTAAAAAGCGAATGATCAGCGTGTGAAACAAATCGCAGATCTATAGCATAAAAAGTTCAACACTCCAAATTTTGTGAAGTAGAATGAAATGTATGTAAGCAGGTCTTGTCAGGTGTCACCGACCTTGTTTTCAGTTGATAGTTTCCTCTAAGTACTTGTAAGATTTGATTGTAACTGAAAACTTGTATGCGAGTGGTGCAGACACTACAAGCCTGCTGGCGAGTTATAACATAATCTTAAGTACATACTGAATTTGGTTAAAATGAACTTTTTTATTTAGTCTTAAACTGAACTGAAAGGGCACAACTCGTGTTACGGGGAATGATATCTGGCGGGTATTTTAAAGTAACACAACAGAATGTTCATTTCAGATGCAGACAGCGTAGTCGGATATTACAGATACAATCTATTTACGCTCAGATAATTACCGACACGTATTTTAGAAGACCGGCTAGCAAGACGCTGAAGCCTGACTGTAACTTTAAGCAGAGTTTGCCAGAGCAGGTGACAGCAACACGCAGCAGCCAAAAGCTCTCATCGAAACATTCCAAACCTTCAGCCTAAAGAAAGACGCAACCTGATTCGCCTTCTGGTGAGGAATATGGGAAGAAGTTAGAGCATAGGCTAATTAGTATTCGCTAAATATTCATAATAATTGGTTAAATGAAATAAAACACCTTACATGCTGTAGCATTAAAGCCACGAGTAATTTCAGGGTAACATCATTTTAAAATAATGAAATTTCGCCAAGGATTGTAAAGTTTTTTAACCATTTTTTTCCATATTCTTTAGGAACTTTTCTAGAGTTCAGTTCAGTCTGCTTTAGCTGGGTTAATTTTAGGACACGCGAATAAAATTTAGTAGTATTCGGAGAGGAAGACTACTCTTGATACAACGAACTCACATGAATGTAAAATATATGTTTTCTGGGCGAAATGAAAGCATTCTTTGAACAGGAAACAAACAAACACCTTACACGGAAAGCATAATAGCTATTGTTGTTAATACAATTAGGAAGAACAATAAATACAAAGTCTTACTACTTGGCGTAAATTTTCCTACTTGATAATATTGAGCATGATTCTTTCGAGACCTTATGAATTCTTTTTAAGAATACAAACCAGACACTAGATGTTCCCTTTTTCCCTCTCTATCCATCAAAAAATGACGTATCATCGTCCATGACGACTTTTGCACTCAGCTTCTAAATTCCGTTTAAAATGTTTCTTTTTTAAATTTATTCTGTTTAAACGGAACACTAAAATGGAAAGGTTCAGTGTCTAACAATTATTCACAGCAGCGCGAAACCCTCAGACACGAGAGAAAACTTAAGTACCGGTGAGGGAGGGAAATGCATTATAACCTTTCATTGCTGCAGTGATAAACTAGCAGTAGTCACACCTATTTACATAGAAGACAGCAAGTATATTTTAAGCATTGTGATTAAAAATAAAATTAATGTCACTCGACAGACAATTTGTGCCATTATCAGTTCAGTAGTGCTGAAGCACAATCATGGCTTCTGGATCAGTGTGTGAAGTTACTTTGTCTTGCTGGAATTAATATCCTTTTGAGATCGCTGTTTTTTTCAACTCACAGCTCTGGAACAAACAAGCTTTCAAAAATTAAAAGGCTGAAGAGAGCATTGATGCTATTATAATAAAAATTGAACTGTATATCCTACTACTTCTTAAAATAAATTAATACTGAGTTACGTTTCTTAGTGTTGATTATAGTTTCAAAATCGTTACATACCCGTGGCACATTCCATACAAATAAAAGTAATATTTAATGGACAGACAGCTCTTGCCATCATTAGTTGAGTAGAATTTAGTAATATTTTAAGAAAAAAAGCTGTTATTGGAAGGGAGAGAAAAAAAATGACTTCCCAGTTATAACTCGAAGATAAAGTTATTAAGATAGCGAAGAAGCAATTTATTAGCAATTATCGTTCTCAGCGGTTAGGCTCATTAGAAGGGCGAGTACGTGCTGCGCGGTTGAAAAATGATCCGGGCATTTTATCAGCCCCCTTCCATTGCAGAAATTACTACCTAGCTGGATTTTTAAACTCTTCGTTGCATATTTGAGGGTCTTCTTCATCTAAAATTAATAGAAATAGAATGGATAGTCAATTTTCTGAGAAGGTAAGTATTATTTATGAACAATATTTAATTTCACTGAAAATGTGCTTAGCATGCACCAAATACGAGGGAAAATTGGAATTTCGAAGCGAATTCTCAATTTAGTTCAAATGTAGAGTCTAAATCACACATCGCAAATGTTAAATTAAATAATTTATTTAGTTGAAAATTGTTAAAGAAGAAAACTTTTTAAAATTAGTATTTAAATATAGAATATTTTAAAAATTGAATAAATTTTGTCATAAAAGCAATCCTATTTAGTAAACTCCTTTGTCACGACTTTCTCCTTAAGACTAGCATGTCTAAAAGTAACCAATAATTCGAGAACAAAAGCAAACATTTATGATGAATTTCATCATTCTAAGGTGAACTGGATCAACAGAAAACCAAAACCGCTTTTGCTGGTTGTCTTAGAGCTTATTCCTTGTATTTTACTTTCATAGTAAAGCTATCTTTGTGCTTCGATTTACAGAATGAAGCTGTTTAAAGTAGAACTGTTAGAAAGTACGTATATAAAAACATCTTCCAGTTTTATAATTGAATTTTAGAAATGAAATATGGGAGCAAACAGCAAACAACTTTCATTGTACCCTAAATCATCAACAAGACCTAATGAATATTTCCAAATAACGCGATATAGGCTCTTTAGTTTATCTTTCTAAATAAAGTTATGATTTGTGTACTGAAGTTATGATTTATACAATAAAAGAGTGAAAAACGAACTGTGTAAAATTAAAATTAAAATGCGTGTTAAAATATTAATTAAGTTTCAATTTTCGTAATGAAATAGTAATATATTGACAAATTTAAAAGTAATATATGTTATACTATTTATATTTAAATTTTTTATTTGATATAACTCAGGATAAATTTGATTCGTATTAATTTAAAGCAAACCTATTTGATGATTTTAATAAACATGTGCTATAATATAAACGTGTAAACTATTATAATAAAGGAAAGATTTTTCTTAATTATAAAACTGAGGTGCATATATTTATAAGAATCATCACTAACAACATATATTTCATATTCTGGTACAAAATTATGGCTTCCGAACCACTAAACACCAAATCATAACTAGAAAAGTGACACTCAGTCTCTAAATAGCGATAATTCGAGTGGTGACTGACAGGAAACATTAGGAATTACACCTTTTTTTTTTGTTATTCAACTTCAAAGTGCCCGACAGCCGACTTAATATTAAACGTAGAAGATGCTTGTTTTGTCCAGCATAGAAATTTTTCTGGTGAACTGTAAAAATATTGGATAACACCATAATAACTTCCTTTGTTATAGTTTAAGAAACTCGATAAACTGTCAAATTTGTTTTTGATTATTTATACTAAAAGAAAATTAAACTTAGATTCCTAGGAAACGTAAATAATATACAAAAAAACTTTATAAATTCCTATAATCTTACTTTTCGAGATCTGAAAAACATGCAAAAAGCAATTTCTTAAACCCTTAGACGCGAACTGTGTGTCAGTACTTCAGTTACTTCACCAGTCTTCTAATTAGTGACAGGAAATTTTATGATTACGGCAAAGGTTTTCAAAACGTGGTGGGCAATAAAAAATTGAAGGAAACTTTAATTCTTTTCTCCCAAGTTATTCTCTCAAACACATAAGAAAATCATAATATCAAGCAGCATAATTATCTTTAAATGCTTGTGTATTTTTTGGTCTTTCTAAAACATAAACGGAGAAATAGCAGAAAAATATCCCAGCGAAGATAGCAAAGACAAAATATTTCCAGGTGTCTAAAAACTTTGGAAAGAGAAGCATACCAACATCAGAATTCATCATAGATTTATAAAATTTCGCCGAACTTAACCTGATTTGATTATATGTGAATGCTTATGTAAATGTTTGCAAATTATTAAACATATATAATCTTAAGAAATACTCACATATTTTCTATCTTGATTTGAATTTCGGTAAGAAGAGAAATTTTCTCTGCTCATCATATCTGACAAAGTAAATGTATTGAGAAGGAAAAATTAATAAAATTGCTAATATTTGACAAAGAAACGACTTTCGTAGATAATCAAATAGTTTGAAATATATCAAAAAGGCAGGAAAGTAGTTGCATATAAAACTTAATTATAAATTAGGAATGTTTTCTTTTGAGTAGAATGTGGTTAGAACCTCCCTAATTAACAATGAAATTTCAGATAACGACAGTGTAATACGATTAAAGTTTTGAATTAAAAAGGAATACTTTCCAAATCAATGGTGCTTTAATTTCTGATAGTATAAATAAAAATGTACTAGAATTATGTAAAAACAAAATTCTAATATGAGAAATTTCAGATTTTAAAGGTCGCCCAAAAAGGTTTGTTAAGGTTTTTCACGCTCTCGAAGAGATCAGTCTACCAAGCTGTTGCTACATTCGCTCCTACTAGCTCTTTTTTTTATCTTTTTGCCTTTATAATTAAGCATCATTTTCTTCCCACTTACGCCATTACAAATCGACAGCAAAATTACAAAAATTTTAAAGTAGAATAGCATTTTTTGTTTAGAATTCCCAACGCAGCGTTAAGTGTTGGCATATATTTTTCTGCTTTTTTTTTTTTTTTTTAGTTTTTTCTCAGTTCATCATATCAGTCTTCAATTTTCTTACCAAGACATCTTTATAAAAGTTTTATTACCGTTTTATATTAACGCTTTGTGTGTCTACTTTATTTATTAAATATCGTGTTCTTCACACTTAAAGTATAAAATTCAATTCAACAGCAGTATACAAAGTAATTTAAAAAGAGCATATCTTTAGAATTTTCGAAACGCAATCTCGTGCGCTGGACATAATGTTTTTAGCCCAAAGGGCTTTAGGCCAGAAGGGCTAATATTTCCATTTTTTCATTTTCGCTTGGAAGGTTCTACTGTCTATCTGTTGTGTAGAATCTGGAGAAATAGTGATTGCACGGAAGAAGTGTTAAAACTTCCCTTTATTAAACTCTAAGTTATTTACAATGCATCAACTTGACGCTAACATACGCCTCAACTTGGGCGGTAACTGAAACAGTAGAATCAAAACTCAAAATTGGAGATATTCACAAGTAGTAGAATTAAACTACAGGGCTCATACAATCCTGTATCCTACAGCGCGTAGATGAGTCTATTTGCAGCAAGATAATAGCTATTAAGCCACGTCTAACCACCAATAACTGCTAAACAGAAGTTTGCGTATAAGCACGCACGGCAATTTCCCGGACTATCTCTTCCTCTACTGGAACGTCGATATTTAACTTATTCTTCCACTAGTACAATTTGCATTTCTTGCGCACGCTACTAAATTTAAATGTTCTGGCACTGACAATTAGGGAATAAAGGCTTATAAGAAAGTAACTTAAAATTAAATTTAACTGGTTATTTAAAATAAATATAAATCCCTATATTTGTTCATGCCAGAATTTAACAGACTTGGATAAAGGTCCTTAAAGACCTGTTACAAACTGATAAATTCTGAAACTAACAGGATCTAAGCCCCGTTTACATTCAAAATACTAAAATTTAAATTATAGCAGGAGAAAAATTTTTCATCATACTTCTGCTGGACATCCTTCCTCATCTTTTAATTGGACTTCAGTCCTGTCCTTCCAGTAATCTGGAAGGAATACTTATGAATACATGATTCTAAATAAATGGGCATCTGGAAGCCCAAATTTTGAATTTGTTTTATTATCGATTTCATATTTTGTAAAACTTTAACGAATTTTTGATTAACAAACTCAAGGATTTCAAAGCGAGCAATGGCAAATTTGTATAAAAAAAAAAAAAAAAACATTTTTATCTCCACCGCGTGAGACTGTGTATCGGAAATTCTAAGGATATGCTCATTTTAAAATTATTTTGCGATATTGCTGTTGAACTTAATTTTATGGTTTAAGTGCGAAGAACATGATACTTAATAAATAAAGGTAACACACAAAAGATTAAAAAGCGCCCTTTTGGGCATAATATAACATCTGAAATCTTTCCGGTTTTTAGGTTTTTCTTTTATTTATTTATTTTGTTCAATATTGCATTTGCTCGGTTCGAAATCCTTGAGTTTGTTAATAAAAATTCGTTAAAGTTTTACAAAATATGAAATAGATAACAAAATTAAATACGAAAATTCGGTCTTCCAGGCGCCTATGTTCTCTTGCAGGAGGACATGATTCAAAATTTGATAACTCTAGGTACGGTCGTTTTTTCACAATGACAGAAACATGCATACATTCATGCAGATTCTTCATTATTTAATGTCTTTAAATATAAAGTAGAGCGATAATATTTGATGGCAACGATTTAAAAAGTGATACGGCGTTTAAAGCTATTTAGGGCAAAATGCCTCTTCGAGATATCCCACTCGAGACTAACCTCTCTTTCGGGCTAATAATGAGGTGTTTCTCATGAAACACGATACATTTATGTAACATCTTTCTAAAGGTGAATGATAAAAAAATGTAGTCTTAACATCTCAAAGAAATGGATTCAAAATTCTTGTGTAGTCCATTAAATGTATAATCCATAATCTATTAATATATCACTATCAAAGAACGTAAATTATCGTGATAGACTAGTGTTGTAAATTTCATCTCCTTTAAAATGTTTTTGCTTAACATGACAGTGTTATTGAAACGGAATCTTCCAGTCTCATAAGAAATTATTATATCAACTAGCACAGCTGACTGATAAAAATGTGGTTTATACAGTCACTTCCAAAAATTAAGCACGGAGAGGAAAATGCTAATTTTCGGAAGCCAATCAGAATTAAAGAGGATGCAATTCGCTGCAGAGGTAGAGGGAAGTATGCAAATATGTTAGGTAACAGCCAATCGCGCTTTCGTGTCAAGAAATATGCAAAAAAAGGCAATCTTATAAGAAGCCAACTTTATGAAGGGTTACAGAAGTTGATTGTAAGTGCTGACAGAAGGCGTTTAAAACTTTCGTACAATTTGTTTTCAAGACATACGTGTTTCTATGACTTCCAGAAGACGAATGGAAGATTCTGAACGCTGGCGTGCTGTGGGGCGCATTGAAGCAGAACAGTCGATCGCAGATGTTGCTCTTTTCTTCGGCGTTCATCATTCTGTAATTCCACGTTTATGGAAACAATTCCAAACCACACAGACAGTTGTCCGAAGGCCTGTAGCCGGTCGCCCAAGTGTTATAACCTCCGCGGAAGAACGAAATATTGCTATTGTAGCCAAGCGGAATCACAGAGCGACCTCCACACGTGTGACATCTATGGTTACAGTGTCCATTAGTAAAGCGATATTTGCAGCTACTGTACGCCGAAGATTACATATGAGTGGACTGTACGCCCGGGTACCTCCAGTTTGTGTTCCTCTATCCGTCCAGTCAAGAGGGGCACGATTACAGTGGTGCCGGAAACATGTCAATTGGAATGTGTCTGACTGGGGCAGTGTCCGGATTTCATTAGGATAGCGCACCGACCTGCACATCTTTAAACGGGGTTCTTTGACGGCTGTCCTAGAACCCATTTTGAGATTGTACGCTGCAGCAGTTGGCCCTACTTTTATTTTAATGGACGATAACACACGTTCCCATAGAGCTGACATTGTCGATGACTACCTGGAGTGTGAAGGGATTGCGCTTATGGCGTATATTCGCCTGACCTTAATCCCATTGAAAATCTTTGAGATGCTCTTGGCCGTGCTGTATCTTCACGTTTCACACCTCCAGCCACTCTTATTGAGCTGGAAACTGCTCTACAATAAGAATGGCGATGGCTTAATTCTTCGGTGGTTGACAACTTAATTGAAAACATGGTCATAAGGTGTAAACTTTGTATACAGATGAGGGGGGATCACATACCTATTAATGTTCTTTTTTTTCATTTTATGCTGTTTATTTTCACTTTATACATAATTCTGTTTAAGTCTCCAGTATGTCATTGTCTGATAACTTATAAAAATTTAATATTGTTTTCATTTCTGTATATAATTATAGATTTTGTTTTATGCGTAAATATATATGGCACTTTCCTGCCGAGTTTTGTGTAAATCAAAGCAGTATTTGTTGATTTTTTTGCATTTTACATCTTCGTGCTTAACTTTTGGAAGTGATTGTATATTCTGTAGTAAAATGACGACTTACAGAAGAAGCGGCACTATTTCGTTAGAGCGGCGTCAGTTAAAAATGCGCCACCTTTTTTTTGACACCCAAATTTGACCAAGTATAAAATTATGAAATAATAATAGAGTTCAAAAGACTAAAAAAATTACTTCTGTAAAAAGTAAGTTTTTTTAATTTCAAAATTCTTAAAGAAGTAAAATTTTTTTAACTTTTTAATCTAAAGTATTCTACACAAAAATAAAAAATAATAAAACTAAATTAAATTTAATCTAAACAGGTGGCATAAAATTACAAATATCATTCAATATTATAGAAAAAAATTCAATTTTTGAATATAACCAACACCGTATAAATTGTATCAAATTTGATTGTAAATGGTGGCGAGCAGTGCCCCGCTGAAATTTATTTCTCCATTTAGCATTGCCCCACAATCGTTCCACAGTTTGGGTATTTCGGGGTCTACAAAATTATAACTGTGATTCATAGTGAAATGCTCAGCATTTCTCAGTTCCTCTTTCTTATATCCTTTCACGCAGTCTGAAATTAGTATGCTGCCATCCACGATGTTTTCCTGAATGGCAGTCATCAGTGTTGTAGCACAATGATTGGGAACGGCGACTAGAAAAACATTCTTTGTGTTCCCGGCATATACCGGCATACCCATTGTTCAGGAAGAAGGCGTTGACAAAACTAAGTTCGGCGAATCACCGTCTTTATTTGTTAGCACATCAAAATCATTTCTTTATAGGCAATATACTTTTTTTATCATAAGCAATTACAATAATTTTTATATACACAGGTTAAAAAGCAAGACGTCATCTTAAACAGGAAAGTGTTGTGTAGCAATTTTCAAGTAACACTTAATTATTTAAGTTTGACTTAAGATTTAATTTTCATTATTCTAAATTTATGCTACACAACGTTATTTTATTTAATATCTTGTATTTATATTTGCTTTAGTTTAATTTTAATTAGGGGTTTTGGTACTTTAAGATTCGTACGTTTCTTCCACTGGTTACTCGTAAACGCGTTGAAACAGACAATGGAATTAAGTGTTTTCCTACGTAATAAACTTGTTTTAAAATTACTTAACTTAGGTTGATTCTCATTTAACTTATATCATTGGATGCAGAAAAATTAGCCTTTTAATTTAAGAGTACTTTCAAGTCTCTAGCTTAATTAGTTTTTAAGTTACAGCTAATTATTTAACGAAAGTTTGCACTTCGTGAGATTTTTTTGGTTGAGGGGGAAAGGATTGAAAAATGTCGCTTTTGCAGTTGATTTCTAAGCCTTTGCTTAGGAATTTTGTCCGTTGCTTTAGGTTTGTTAGTTTTCCCACGCTTACGTCGAATTCTTGGTTTTTCCTTTGGCGGGTTTGGCGAGATTCGAATTTTTGTACCAGTTCAACTCCTCGATTTTTGGACGATTGTAGCAGGGGTTTGTTCAAGGTGTAGAGTTTAGGATTTATTCACCCTTTTGGCGAGATTTGGCGATATCTGGTGTCCTGACCTGACAAAAAGGCTGTGCAGGTGGGAATGCGCGCTTGGGACGTCTTCGTTTTTTTTTCCTTCGGCTGACGAGAAGATATTTCCTCGGGTGCCTTGAGCACTTTGTTTCTACAACAGGGAGGATGAATTTGTTTTTTTGATGGAGCTTATGGCTCCTTTCACTTGCTTCTTACTTCTTGGCTTCTAGGCTTTACCTCAATAGTTCTTCAACAATAAAAAGGATCTCATCTTCTACAAAACTTCAGTAGATATAATAGTTCTTCAACAATGAAAAGGAAATAATACTACAATCGAAAATAACGCACTTCAAAATGAAAGGGAAAATTATTCTTCATCAATTCTACCGTTTGATGAACTTTCTTAGTCTAAATTTTGCTCGTCAGACTCCGTCTGCCCCTTCAATTTAAAAGAACAGAAAGCCTCAATAGTCAAGCAACCTGTGTTCCGACCTGTGTTTCCTGATGAATCTGAAGTTCATAATACAGAACAGCCGCCACCCTTAGATGCTTCAAGTTCCTGCCGTCGGGTAAATCTGCTGTTCGGTCTCCGTCATGCTGCCTTCGGTGGACGAACCAAGTCTTCGGTCCTGCATCTCCAAGTTTACATCATCCTTCAGATAAGAAGTTTATTTTTGAACTTTTAATACTAACTTAAATTCTTAAAGAAATTTTTTTTCATTCAAAATTCACTGGTTTAATTATTTCTTGGAGTTTTTAAAAGATTCTATTATTATCAGAATTTAAGATTTTTTTATTTAAATGTTTGCTGTAAAGAATTTGAAATGTAGAAAAATTTAAATCTTTAATATCTTTGAGGATTTGCTGATTTAGCTGAGATTTGAAGAAAATTTGTGAGCAGTCTTAAATTGCTCTTGTTAAAAATCTAAATTTTTTCCTTTTGGTGCAATACTATAAATATTTAACTCTGTACTTAATTATTAGAATTTTTACATGTTCGTGGATGAATAAGGTGTAAAAACCTTACAACTGTTAAATGAAATAGGAAATTTTAATTTATATCTTAACTCATGAAAATAGTTATTTCTTAACAAATAGTTTTTGAATTGAAGTGGTTCTTGTATAAGTTGCAGTATTTGTGAAAACCCATATAAATGTTTAGCAATTTGTTTTCTAAATTAATGTTGCTAGTTCCCGGGGACTAGTATAATTTTATGATAATAGAAATTTGATTGATATCAGTGTTTAAGGGAAGTAATAAACTAAGTTTAGTATTATTGATTTTATGTGTTTACTTGAATTTTCTAATAACACAACATAGTTTCACCAGTAGCAAGGCTCTTCGGGTTATTGAAACGAAACTTAAAAAATTAATCACAACGCAGAGGTCTAAATTTGTTTAGTCAACTAGTATTTTACAAATAGATTTTAACAAAAGCAGCGCATATATGTTTCGAGGAGCGTCTTGCCAGCAGGAAAGTGTAAGTAAAAGTGTCGCAGCCATTCAGAGGAAGAAGGGAGAAAGTCAAAAAGCTTCAGTTCGAGTTAAAATGTTTTGATTTACAATTATTTGATTGGGCAAGAGGTAACTGCATTAAGCGTTAGGTAGGATTGCATGACAAATTTGAATGACGCAGTTTAGAGTTATACCGCTATTTTTAAAATAGAGAGAGGAAGTGCCTATATTAAATGAAAAAAATAAAAGAGGTTACAGCCAATTAAAATTATAAGTTTGTTTTCATATTTTTTTTTTTTTCACACACACACACACACACACACACACATATATATATATATATATATATATAAATGTCTTTTTCCTTTGTTAGGTCGGAAACTTTTCAGACAGCCTACGTAGATGTGTTGGCTTAAAAAAAGTTTCCACAAAGTTCGTTGTCCATATATATATATATATATATAACGACCAACACATCTACGTAGGCTGTCTGAAAAGTTTCCGACCTAACAAAGAAAAAAGACATTTTTTCTCCAAAATTACGTTTATTTTTCGGCATAGTCTCCTTGTGAGTCTATACATTTCTTCCAGCGATTGCTCCCCTCCTTTTAACCTGGCCAAATAATATGTGGTATATTTGTCTGTAACGTCTTCTCATTTGACGAAAATCTTGATCTTCCATGTGCTTCTTTTAGTTTAGATAACAAAAAAAGTCACATGTTGTCGCGTCTTGTGAATAGGGTGGGTGGTCAAGCAGTTTAAATTGTAATTTATGGATTTTCGCTTTTGCAACCGCTGAGGGGTGAGAATGAGCACTGTCTTGGTGAAACAAAATTGTTTTTCTTTTGCAAATGTGGCCGTTTTTCCGTAATTTTGCTTTCAGCTTGTCAAGTAACGTTGCACAGTGTGCTCCTGTAACGGTTTTCACCTTTCAAAATAATCTATTGAAACAATCCCTTGGCTGTTCCAGAAAACTGTGTTGCCATCACTTTCCCCAAAGAAGGAACAGTTTTTGATATTTTTGGAGCCCATACTCCCTTTGCAGTTCACTGTTTTGACTGCACTTTTGTTTTTGGGCTGTACTGATGAATCCAGACTTCATGTGCAATGATTAATAGGCGAAAAAACCCCAAAATTTTGCGCCAAAAGAGCGATGCAAATGTTCATTTCGACATTCTTTCGGTCCAAAGTGAGCAAATGTGCCCCCCAACGTGCAGCCAGCTTGCGCATATCTAAATCTTGGTTGAATATGTGGCAAACACGTTCTTTAGACATGTTAATAGCCTCTGCTATCTCTCTAATTTTGATTCGGTGGTCGCCGGCACCACTTGGTGGCTTTTAGCGATGTTTTCTTCAGTGGATGCATCCAAGCTGGTGCGCCCACGTTTCAATTTAGCTGCCCAATATTTCACAGTACTAAATAATGATTCACACTCCCCGTATACTGTGTTCAACTCCTCTTTAATCTGAGTAGGCGTATTACCTCTCAAAAACAGCTATCTAATGACAGCACGATACTCGAGTTTTTCCATTTCTGCAAAAACGGTCACATGAATTCACAAAAGTAATTGTCAAACAAAAAATTCGCATTCAAAATAGCTGAAATTTTTATTAGTAGTTATTTGATTTGAGTTGCGATCTACATACTGATGTCGAAAACTTTTCAGACAGATAACAAAACTCGTTAACTCGTAATCTGACACAGTAGGCATGTCTGTTCTTGAGAAACTACGATAAACATTAAAAATTAAACTAGACTTTCCTCAGATATTCGCTTCATATGTAATGAAAAAGCGAAGCATTCAATGCGATATAAATTTAGTGTTATCTGAGATAAAAAGATATCTGAGACAAAATAGGACATATGGAAAATGTGTTCGTTTATTTTCTCTCAATATCATAAAACAAAATTTGCTAAAATTATGTTAATAAGCAGATATTTTTTATGGAATACTCTAGCTTTGCATGAATATTTCTTAAAGTCCGTGATAGTGTAGATGACATAATGATTTAAAAAAATAACCAAAGTTAACATATAGGGTCATGACATTTGATAATCTGATTGAAAATTCATCAATGTCAGCGAAGACTAATTATGTGTTCATAACTTAGGCACAGTTAATCCACACTCACCCACACACACACATGCACACAGACAAAAAGTATTTTATGTCTCCCATTTTAATTAAATATAAATCTCCCGTTTTAATTAACCGATAAAATTCAACTTGAATTTTTATACCTTGAAAGTATGAAATATATATTACATATGTATATATCAACAAAACATCAAATGTAAGGAAGGTCTATTAATAATTCTGAAGAATACTGGGGAATTAAAGGGGAATACTCGTTCTTTTATTTCAAATTAAATTAAGAAAGCTAAGAGAGGAAAAGAATTACAATTTGAAGTCTGAATAAATTCCAATTTATATTCGTAATTTTTAAGTAATATTAATTTTTTTAGTTTAAAATACTTACAAAAATTTTTACAATCATTGAATAGTAAATGTTAAATTGGTATAGAAATATTCCTTTAGTAACAATGGCCAATAATAGTGGATATGCATAAATTGTGGCAACAATTTTGTTAATGAAAATTAAACCTATGTAAATAAAATAAAATTGCTTAAAAATGTGCA
This sequence comes from Stegodyphus mimosarum, assembly GCA_000611955.2. Lineage (NCBI taxonomy): Eukaryota > Metazoa > Arthropoda > Arachnida > Araneae > Eresidae > Stegodyphus > Stegodyphus mimosarum. Next base: position 65,283 of record KK113653.1, on the reverse strand, counting down.
ACTGAAAGATAGCGAAATAATGCCTAATCTTCAGGGGAAATTAGCATATTTCACCCTCCTTTCAACAGTTCAGACATTGGATTAACTACTGTCCAGACATCGTTAACTTTTATTATTTAATACTTGTAAAAGATTTTCTAAACATTTTAAATTAAAAAAAAAAAGAAGAAAAAAAATCTGAAATGTTTCAGATTTTAAATTACGTACAAAGGGGAGTTCTTTTTAACATTTTGTGTGTTACCTTTATTTATTAAATATCATGTTCTTCGCCCTTAAACCATAAAATTCACTTAAAGAACAATATCGCAAAAGAATTTTAAACTGAGCATATCTTTAAAATTTCCTATACACAGTCTCACGCGCTGGAGTTAAAAAAAATTTTTCTGTACAACGTTGCCATTGCTCGCTTTGAAATCCTTGAGTTTGTTAATCAAAAGTTCGTTAAAGTTTTACAAAATATGAAATCGATAATAAAAGAAATACCAAATTTCAAATTTGGGCTTCCAGATACCCATATTCGCAGCAGGATCACGTCGTTCAAAATTCGATGACTCTAGGTACCGTCATTTTATCACAATGCGAGAAACATACATACATTTAGTGCACATTCTTCATTATTTAATTTCTTTAAATATCATACAGGGCTGCAATATTTGGGGGCAACAGTTTGAAAAGTGAAACGACGTATAATATTTCCGACGCAAAATCGCAAAACGGAAACAGTAGTCCTTCAGGGACAAAGCCCCTTTGGACTAAAAATTTTACTATTATTTAAAAATTACGAATTTGTAAATTGGAATTTATTCAGACTTTAAATTGCAATTCTTTGACTTCCCCAATTTAATTTGAAATATAAGAATTTTAATAAGAGCATTCCCCTTTAATTATAATTATGTTATATAACATACAGCGAACATAAGTATTTTGACACAAAGTTTTTCTGAATGATCTGATGGTTTTTTTCCAGTTTCTCAAATTGTATTTAAATACGAAATTTTGTAAAGATCACACAAATATTGATATGCATTTGAAAGCTGGCCTTAGTTTTCAACTTGACGTTCAAAAGTAATTTTACCTGTCGAATTTCAAATTTACGTCAATTTCAGATCTTTATTAAATCTTCAGCGAATAATCACATGACAGCTTTGTAGAAACATTATAACACGACTTTTCCATCTTAGCGACAATGTTTTTGTTATTTTCCAAAATATTTTTAAACTGCACACTTTTAAAAAATAGTTAAGAAAGCAAATACATTTGAAAGCAAGATATTTATCAAGACAAATCCCTTTAAAAAAATTCATTGATTTATGAATAATATTTGATAGTCAGAGAGAATATAATATGTGATAAAAGCGTTCAGCAGATAGAAAGAAAACAATGAAAGAATATTGTATTGAATTAAATTTTTAAAATGTACTAATAGCTCGAATTACCTAATGAATATTTTCTTGAGCATTTATTCTGAAATTTCGTTGAGTTAATGATCGGAAACGGGATTTTTGCGTATTATTCAAGACAGAACTACGCTGGTTATATGTAGCATAACCCAACAGAGAATATATATGTATATATATTTAACAGAGATCATTTCCTAAGACTACTAACTCCGAAAAATGACATGAGAAAATAATCGAGAATAATTTTCTTATGAAGTTGTTTAAATACGTAAATGTAGCAGTCATAGATTTAAAAGAACGAAACTTTAACTAAACTTGTAATTAAAAATACCCGTTTGACAGAAGATGCCTGACAAAGTTATTTTTATTAATAAGAAAGAAATTTAATTAAATATTTATTAGAATTTTTTATTATTATTTATTTTATAAAATAATTTTTTTTCATAAGGCAAAAATTCTTGCATAATTTCCATAACAAATTTGTAGTAATTAATTAACAGTTATTACAATGAAGAATTAATTAGTTAAAAGACAATATTTTAATGGCCTTCAGTGGAAAAAAAAAGAACGAAAAAAGCTTTTAGTGATCGAAAAAGTACTCTAAAGCCACATTCTGCAGAAAAAAATATTTTTTTTCCTCAATTGTTGACGTAAGAAGGTTAAGATAGCATAAATTTAGGCAGGTTTTTACTTCTTTTTAGAACTTAATATAGTAATATAGTGGAACTTTTATTTTTAGAGCAGATATATTCCTTCAGTACTGGGTAAAATCACCTCTTAAAATAAAATTCGTCTGGTAATTGATGGACGAGAAGATCTGAAAGAATCTAGAAGCAATCATTGGCAAGAGTTGCCAATGCGCCAAACATAAGCCATTTAATTTTTTCTATCTTTAACACGTGCGTCTTCCACACGGAGCAGAATGTAGCCATTTAACAAAACCATAAATTTAATTTACTACGCCATTAATTTAATTTATCTTTAAAACTTAATCAATCAGCGCTATTGATTAACATACTGGGCTATTTAAAAGCAACGAAATGCGATTCTTAATAGATTCTTAATAATTTGTAAGGTTTATCCTAAGCTTATAACAGTTACTTTTAAGTTCCTTTTCTATCTATTCTAATTTCAGCTTACAAATTCCTTACCAGAATGTGTTTTTAGAATAGCGTTAAATGCAAATTAGTAGTAGATAGTATTTAAATCGAAGTTCCACTGACTTCGAGAGAGAGAATCAAGAGTTTCTGACTAGCTCGCGTTTGCCTTTTGGCCACGTCTGTCTAAGTTGTTACTACGCTCGGCCGTACTACGTGGCCTTGATAGCCTCGCTAGATAGTTCGATATTTAGGTGCCAACTAATTATACTTATGCTAGCTTCGGCTAAATCTCTTTAGTTAGTCATTAGTTAAGTTCTTATTTCTTATATTTTGTGTTAAAGCCCGTGCAGAGGCTTAGTTGCACGTCCTGAGAAAGGGACCGACTGTACACCTTTAGTTTGAGCAATTAAGGGTAATTAACCCTTCTTAAGTGTTACGTTTCTGGACTTAAATGATTATTCACTTGGCAGTTCACTAGGTTCCTCCACACTTAGTTAATAGATAAAAGGGAGTAACACTACAAATTTAAAACTTGATTTTACTTTTCTTATTAATACATTTAGTTGAAAAATGAATTCACACTGAATTTATAATACCTCCAATTAATAATTTTATAAGTAATTTTAGCTTCATTAATTAACGAAAGATACGTTTATGTAGTACTCCATGTTACGTAGCATCTGGTATAAAATACTTTTTTTAAACGCTGATGTTTTTTTTCTAATTCTCAATCATAAATTCTTCATCGAAAATTTAAGTTTTCCGATTTAAATTTTTTAGTACTTTACTGTAATTCTTCTTCCGTGTATGCTCTTAAATACTCTAAACTGTAAAAGACGATGAAATGATGAAAGACTGCGGGAGGAAATCGAATTCATTAAACCTCAAAATGAATAATTTTTCGTTTTCTGAGTCACAAAATTTCTCGCTTTCCTTGTATGCTAAATTTTTAAATTCATTGTTATTAATAAATCGTGTTTAAAAAATTTTAAATACGCAGTTTCACATTTCAGTACCTACGGAAGAGGGATTTAAGTATATAAATCAAGCTAAAAGAGCATTAAAAGTTTGCACAAAAAAATATGAAGCATAGATTAGAAGAGAAGAAATAAAAAAATACTAAATATCTAATCCTTTTCGTGTTAAACTGACTAAGAAATGGTTTTGAACTGATTAAAGATTAATATTATTTGCCGGATAATACAAAGAATAATATACCGGATAATAAAGAAATATTTCTCTCATGAATATATTTCTGTTGTATAAAAAAGGTACGCCAAATGGGCACCACGAAAAAGGAATTCTTATTCCACCTAGATGTGGTGGAATATCATTGCGGATTTTGTCTTAGAAATCACTTTTAAAGTCCAGATAATATCTAAGTTTATGCCGGTGACCGTTTTGTCGATTTTTGCACGGCGGAAATTGAGTTCAAGTGAAAAAAAAATCCTGATTGGAGTCGTTTATATAAGCTTAGTAACACTGAGATTGAACTGCTACTTTCCGTAAAAGTATAGTTGACTACCAAGAACATTGGAATGATATCTCTATTCAAAACCGTGTTACCGTTAAATAGTTGGAGTTTATCACCGATCCTAAGCTTACATACATGCCCCACCTTACACAATTAAAGGATCAAAATTTTATCAGTTGAGCAGATTTTCCCAATATAATAGATTAAAAGAGAGATTTTTTAAAGCAGTTATATCTTTTAGTGGCTTAGGAAGAACAATATTATATATGGCAGGCCTATTTGGTGCACTGGAACCTCTAGAGTAACAGCAAGCTCAAATAGGTACAAGGATTGGCCAAAGTTTATAATATTGCACCGACGGAGGCCTTCAAGTACTTTTTGGAGTTTTCCTTATTCACTTAAAAAATTAAAATGGAAAGAAACAGCATTTTTCTTTTCAAAGAAAGGAAAATATTAGAGTCAGAAATAGAAACATAAAAAGCAGCGGTAAACTTCTAAAATCATAAAGGGATAATTAAGGCTTTCGAATAGCATTGGTTCTAAAATTCAAGAAACTGTAGGCGCAGCTTTTGCAGTACTGTTCAATAATGTTATTAACGAATAAAAATTGTACACGTGTTAATAATATTTTATTAGTCTTTCAAGCAGAATTATCTGCAGTGAAAGAAGCATTCATATAGAGCGTACATATTCATAATCAAGAAATATTTCGAGACATTTCATTATTATCTCTAAAAGACTTTAGATACAATCGAAGTATTTTTAAAGTTTCAGCATCCTATAATAATAAAATGTATATTATTTTAGAAGTTAAAATATTTTTGCATCAGTACTGGAAAAGACTGATGTAAAATTAATCTGAACATGTGGTCACTCTCGTATTCATGTTAATGAATTGAGTTCTTTGAGAAATCTGCAAGGTTTTTTTTAACGATGTCATTAGTAACCACTTCCTTTCTCAGAAAGAATCATCAGAAGTTTGGTTAGGAAATAATTCAAAGAAACGTGACAAGAAGAATGAAGAAATTAAAATATATGAAGGGAAATGTAATATGCGAATTTTCCACAATATGTAAATCGCTTCTTCAAAGATACGATGTAAATGCGCAAAACTGAATGAAGATACAGTTGTTAATTATTATACCTGAGAACGTCCAGTCATCATTTTGAAGAAAATTATTCAATAAAATCTCTTTTAATAACTTTACATTATTATCACGCGAGAGAAACACGTCGACGTAGACAATAAAGCAGGCAAATCGACAACCTTGTATTCGGCGTAGATTTTGTAAAATCCCAATCGATTTCGAGGGCAGAATGGGTCCCCCTTCATCAGGAGCAAAACATTCTGCAAAAACGAGAAAGCGAAATTTGATCGACCTCTCGCTTTTGCAGAATTTTTTTATCCTGATGAAGGGGGGTCCCGTTTTACCCTCGAAATCGATTGGGATTTTACAAAATTTACGCCAAACATAAGGTTTTCGATTTGCCTGTTTTATTATAAACTATTTATTATACACAACTCCAAAATACCGTAATGGCGCGCAAAGTTTCATTTTCATTGAAGAAAGGCACTATTATTATATATAGGATTTAACTCCTAACCTTATTTGTTATACAAAAAATGATTTAGAGAATATGGTATCTCACAAAATATAGTTTGTTTGTGTTAAGCCTTTCGGCATTATAAATTTTATCTTTTATTTTCTTTTTAAGTATGTTTTGTATTTTTGTAGTGATAGGATTTATTTTAAATGTTGTTACTTTCTATATTACAAAGGCCTAATTTGGCATTTTTGGCATTTTGGTGATGACAATGAAATTTTTTGGCGAAAGAAATGATTTTGTCTTACTGCTTCTTAAACCTTTTTGTCTTGTGTATGTGCCTAGTGTGCAACATTTTAATGAAGGGTGATTAACAGTTTTTGTTCCTCTTATTATTTTTCATTTTATTAGTTACTACAGTTATTATATTTTTTTAGCTATTACAGCACTCTAGAAGAAGAATTTACATCTCAGGCTTTAATTTCTTTCCCTTGCACTTAACAAGAGACAAATTAATTGTCATACACAATTTTCCTCATATAGGATGATCTTTTTAAAAAATAATTAATTTTTGTACTAATTACTTTTAATTCAATCCTTTGCAGCTTAAGCGCAGGAATTTTTCAATTAAATGTTTATTATTTTTTCTTACTAGTAGTTCTTCAAGAATATATATATATATATTGCATTTCATAGAGAATTAGTATAAAAAGAAAAGAAATATTTAAAAAAAATTTTTAATTCTTTAACAGAGTATCCTATTTAAGAAAATAGTGTGCAAAGCAGTAAACCTTTCTCATGTTAATTTATGTATAATAAATTAAAGCTGGAGAAAATTAAAATTTAAAAAAAATTAAAGCTCTCTTTCACGTGTATAAAATTAAAGCTGGAGAAAAAACATTTAAAGCGCAATTTAAGTTAGAAAAAATACATTAATTGTAGCAACAAATAAAAACTCGATATTAATCTTTCTATGTTTAATGCTTCGAGTAGAACTTTTTAAGAGTTAGCATTTACAGCATTAAACCCAGACGATAAATAATTGCCTAACATACATATAATAATGTAAATTAAACTAAGTTAAATTAATGCGTTTATAATCCATCCCATATTCAGCTCAGAACAAATCATATGCAATAATAAAAAACAGAAGCACGGTGGTAATTTACATGAAAGTTGCAAAAAGTGTTAAAACTAAAAGGAAAAGCAAAAAAGTAATTTACATCTTTCGCTGCAACGTCATCAAGGGTTGGGGAAACAAAAGAAGTAAATACATCAGCCTCTTTCTGAACTAACAAAGACACAAATTAAAAATTAGAATTAGTGCTTCAAATAATTAATCAAAGTTATCTGCGTCTTTCTCAATCCAAACCTTGCAATTCGGAGTAAGTAATGCAAGAAATTGCAAAATTAAAGCACCAAAATCATAAACAAGCTTAAAAAGGTTAAAAACTTTCTCTCTCTCTCTTTTTCTTTTCTGAGCAAACCGAATCCAAAAAACAAATACATGTAAGCACGAACAATTCAACACATGAAAAAATAATAATATATGAAAATTTGATAGCAAAAAACCGGAATAAAAAATAAAAGATAAAAAGAATTAATTCTTAAATTTGTAGCATTAGAGTAACAATTGTTTTGAAATGAAAAACTTAATTCGACATGCCCAGTAGAATAAGACTTGTGTTAAGCCTGGCATGTGCTATGTAATGAAGCTAGATTAACAACAAACTTTAAAACGTAAGTAAATTTTTTAAACGTGGTGGACGATAATTCAGATGGCGATTGGGTGGCCTCATTTCCAGCCGGCTTTAAAAGGAAGATATTTTATGGTATTTCCTCCTTCTGTTCAGCATGCCTTGGTGTTGTAACTAGAAGCAAGCTCGACGCATATTCGAGAGGTCAGGAGTCTGAAACTTGCTGACACCAGCGCGCATTTTTCCCTTTCCTACATCTGACTACACATTTAAAGTAAAAATTTTAAAGTGTGTTTATTACTTAATTTGTGGTCACATAATGTGTCTATAAGCTTTATTTGGTATATAAATTACAGATATTATACTACTGAATTAAGTAATGCTTAACTTGTGAATATAGATAAGTCAGAAGTTGAGATACAGGCAAAAACTCTCTTGGTAGATTTTCGGTAACGGTTTTTGTCTAACTAGCGCCTTTCCATAAACTTCCAGAAAGTATTTTCGAAGCTCTAGGAGCAACATTTCAAGAAGCTCTGAGTAACCCTATAAAAATTCTACTGCAGTTAAACTGTGCGTCACCTCCGTTTGCAGTTAGCTGAATGGAAAATTGAGAATTTTGCAATTACATTACTCTGCTGCTCAGTAACAAATGTTCTGAACTTTACTCTGCAAGCAATAAGGATGATTTGAGATAATTTCCACTTATTTTCTAGAATCTGCTCTACCTCGATAGTTCTAATAGTTATTTTCGGCTATTTACTTTGTTGTGGGCTGATGTTTATTTTAATAAAGTGTCCATTTCTTCTTGTTCATCTGGAATAGTTATTAAAGTGATCTCCATTAACTCGTAACTCTCAGCAATGTATATGAAACAATACCCAAATAAACTTGGCTGTAAGCTGTATGAATGCTTCTTGGGAGCAATGCCAGTATAACTAAAGTAATTCATCGGCCAAACTGCGACACTTGAGGTCTTCTGTATTGCTTAAGGTTTGCAGCAGTATGTTAAGTATGATGAAAAATAACTGAGAACTTGCATAGACTATGTTTTATCGCCATGCTCAGTTTATTGGATTGATCAACTGTTCAGTACTCAGGCGGAAATGATTATTCCCTTACAGCGCATTTTAAGCGGACATTCATATCTGTACAACTTATAGCAATATAATAGCAGAAAATGGCTGCCGAATTGCTTCAGTACTCCAGAATCCAGTTTATACTGTAATTAACTTTACAGTTTAACTTATTTACATTTCGCGTATTGTCCATGGTTCTATTCTATTTTACCACCTGTGAAATTTATAGATGTTTAAGTGCTAATACGATACTGAATTTTTCAACCTCGGAAATTTTTTAATAATTTATTAAGCATATTTATTTTACGATAATAAATGATAAGTTGAAAAAAATATCCACATGCATTTTATACATTCAGGATACAGTCAACTTTTTAAGTTCTTTGGATTTTTGCATCCTAGGTCATTTGTCAGTTACTTTTATTTTATCGTTCCAAAACTCCAAATCGTTTTCAGTACATTTATGTAAAGAAATCAGTTTATAAGCAAAAATTCACAATTTAAAACAACATATTTTAAGGCTTAACTGTATTTAATCGTTTTATTTCAAAATTTATCGCTTTAAATTGCCTGTGTCTGGTTCATAGCGTGCAAAGGTTTTGCTCTTTAGAATCAAACTGTGTTGTCTCCGTGTTTGTCTCCTTCAAAATGCATCGAGTTTTGCTATAAAGATGTCTAGTGTTGTTGATCTAATGGTGATTTTTTTAGTTCATTGATTTGAAGTGATGTAATAAATTTGCATTATTTAAATTAAAAAAATTGGGGTGGCTAAATTCTGCCCAACAAACTTGGGTGTTGGGCTACAAAGGTTAGGGAGCTCAAAATTATCTTATAGTTTTTCAGAAATCTCCCCCTCTTACAAAACAAAGAAAATGGGCATTGACGCTCCTTAAAAGGGCACTGTGGTTAGAATTCCAGAGTGATTTAATCGGAGTCTGCTTACTATGGTTATTTAATAGTCAAATGTGAAATATTTTCATGCATCTCATCCAAAGGAAGACTTTTTGTGTTGGAACTGCGTGTCAAGTTAAATCGTTTTCTTCGAGAAGCAGTTGCTATAAATTATTTCTGATGGAAATTCTGCTCACTTTTTGTGACCTGCAAATCATGATAAATAGATATTAACTGATTGTTCGTTTAGATATACATGTGATCAACAAGCAAGCACTCAAATAATTGCCATGTACCTTCAAATAACAAGTGAAATTACACAACAAGTAGCTTAAGCTGAAAAGCTATGTGCCTGAACTCTATTCGTTAGGGAGTTGACTAGAGGAATTGCATCCTCTGAGCCCCTTCCTCCTCTCTTCCGAGTTTCGAATACCGTTGCCATTCGGATCCAATTAAAGAGACCCGTCAAAGGTGCATTCATGTTCCCGCAAATGCAATCTTTCTGCCATAAATCATTTGCATAATGGCCGGGGCGAACAAAGCACGCCCTCAATCGCGACCTGTCACTCGCAGAACACCACTTTCTACTCTTGAAGCCTCTTTTAATTTGTCCCTTCTGACATTTTTTACTCCGCGCTTTTAAGGTGGAGAGAAACCTTTTCGCTGACTGTGTTTTGTTTCGAGGGTCGACAATGCTCACTGCATCTTTTCCATCATGTAGCGAGATTTCCATACAAATTTGTGTCTTTTGATTATTTTATTTAGTCAATCTTACATATTGCACATAAATGGAGGAAAACTTCTCTGTCGATATGGAAAAATACTTCTATTTTAGTTTCCCTAGCTTCGTAAACACTGCCTTTGTGGGTTGCTAAAATAAGCGAATTTTGTTTTAGCGTTCTGTTCACATTAAAAATACCTGAAAAGGTTTTCTTCGGCTAACAATTTAGTAAACTGAGTCAGGAGATCTTGAATGCTAAGTACTCGAAGTACAATTTTTGAAAACAAACAGAGAACTGTTGCTAAATTTAAACAAGTCTGAAAGGTTTTATTGAATCGTTAGAGCAGGGTATTTATTATATGTTTATTTTAGTGCTGATGCTAATATTTTCTCTTACAGTAAAGAAACTGTTATAAGATTATTTTGATGCTGGTGTTATTTTATACATCATAATAATATACAGAGTCCCACTTTCTTTGGTAATATAAACTATGAGAAATCTACAAAGACGTAAGCGACTTATCGCTATGTCTGGGAAATAGCAACAGAAACATAGAAAGGCTTAAAAGAACCTTTTTTTTTATTTAACTCTTAAGTTAATAGAAGGCATGTCTTGTGGTTACAGAACCAACCAACATTTTTCGCGTAAATTACAAAAACGCAATGAATTCAAATTTAATTAAGTAATATATAGTTACTCCTAAGGCTACATAGACAGAAACCGAGCAAGTTGCCTCAGACCTAAATTGGCGTGACAAGCATGATGGAGAGAATAACGCAAAGCTGCAGATTAACTGCTTTCAAGATAATCAACTATCAACGGAGCCTTCAGCAAGGCTTCAACAGGTTCTCATTCTGTCATCTAAAACCTTTCTTTAAACACTGTTCCGTTCTATGGGTTCGTGGATTTAGAGTAACTGATGATAACACTTTATGAAGAATCAAAAAACTCAATTTATTAGCCAGTAAGCACTACTACAGAGGACAGTTCCAAAGACACGTTTACACTTGCCGAAAAACTATGGCAAATAATTGATATTAGAGACAGACGAGAGTAATGAAAGTGTGCGAGCTGTCCTTTCCCAAATGATTGATGGTTGAGGGTGAGTAATAGCCCATTGGAGTAAGTGCTTGTCCAAACCGAAAAGGAAGTATCGCGTTACCCTTGCTCGAAGCCATAGAATTGCTCGCTACCGTAAAAGCCGTACAGCATTTCCATCATTCTATGACAGAAAATTCTTGTTGCAGATTGATCATGCTTCCCTAACCTGGCTATTGAATTTAAAAAATCCTGAAGGAAAAATAGCCAGATGGATTCAAAGATCCGACGGATATGACTTGGAGATAAAATATCGTAAAGGCTCTTCCCTCAGAAATGTGGCTTCTTTATCCAGGAAGCCTTGTCCTGCATATTGCAGGCATTGTTCAAGAGCCGAGGCTAAGTACGGGTTGGAAAATCCTAGCATCCGACAAATAACATCTTACACATCAGCCGATCCAGAACCGTGGAGTGATGAAAAAATTACAAAAGATCAAGTGGTGGATCCTGACATTAAGCCAATAATAGAGCTGAAGGCATCATCCAGTTCAAAACCCAATTCCCAACAAGACATTTCCATCTTCAGTCCTACAACTAAAAAGTTACAAAACAAACAAATGAAGTAAACAAAAATAAAGGAAACAAATATTTAGACTATTTACAAGTAACTACTTACAAGTTATACACACAAATTATATAAAAAAATTAAATCTATAGGAATTATGAGTACCCCTAAGAATGAGAACTAGGTACTATGTTCACAGTATGGAGTTAATTTGTCATAATGAAGGACCTTGGGCCTTGGAATTAGGGAACTTACGAATTCGTACCACGGCGTCGTTCAGTCTATTGAGAACTGTATAGGGACCCTCCCAATGGGACTGCAGTTTGGGAGCAATACCCTTACGACGATTCGGATTCCACAACCACACCTTGTAGTTTTCCTAAAACTGATGTTCTGTGGCTCTTGCGTCGTAACTCTTCTTCATCCTGTCAGTCGAGATGTTGATCCGCTTTGTGACAAACCTATGTACCGTCCCAATCGGGATTGGAGGTCTTGCACGCACTCTTCAGATGAGGAATGTACATCCGGAGGGCGACCGAAGAGCAGGCCACTTGGCAGACGGAGATCGCAACCGAAGAACATCTGACATGGAGAACAGCCGGTGCTTTTGTAGAGGGCACTACGGTAAGCAAGCAGGAACAGAGGTAACTTGCTATCTCAGTTCTCTTGGTTCTTAGAAATCAAGTAAACGCAGACGACCCACTTACATCTACCGTCTGATGGCATGGTGGAGAGGTTTAACCTCCCACATCCCACCTACCACCATGCCTTGAGATTGTTGGGCAGCAGTAATTTAAAATCATGACCGGAAAATGACAAATGCAGTCTCAAGTCCGAAAACTTAAGCTGGAACATTTGTTCTGTTTATTTTTTAAGTAAGTGTACAACAAGAAAGCCTTGTCCATTAATACGGTGCAGAATAGTGATTGTCTTGTGGAACATTTTAGGATATTTTTTATTAAGTCGGTTCAGAATGAGAGAGGGATTTCTTTTCAAATTTTACCTTAAGTGAAGAAACCATTTCAATTCAATCAATTTAACTTTTTTCGAACTGATAGATGGCCTTTGGAAATACGTTTCATTGAAAGGAAACGCAATTTATTGCAGTCATCTGTTCCACGGCTGGGAAAATACTTTTTGAAAGTTGCCTTCCGTCCATTCAGATGTCATATAATTTGTTTCTTAATTTCTTGAGCTACATGAAGATCCGGTCCAGAGAGAAAATCCATGTTTTTAACATACTCGTTATTAAATATACAAAAAACTGCATCTTAAATGCTGCTCTAAATCAAATCTTCAGCACTCCTGTGATATTTACCATTTCTGGGAATACTGTAACTCATACGAGGCTTCAACAGCATCTTCATGAGGACAACCAGAAAACAAGTATGTAACTATATTGCACTTATTTTCATTTTTAAGCAAACATTTAAAAAAGTCAGATATTTGTCTCTGAAATCTGAATCTTTAGTTTGCAAAAGATGAGTAAGTAGGGAAGGCTTCAGACTATTGCTAGGCAGTACTTCTCCTCAAACAACACGTACAGGTCTAGGAATATTTTCGATAATTACGAACGGAAATCTGTGCGAAAAATATCCTTCACAGTATTTTCTCATTTCTCTCGGTTTTGAAACTGGAACTGGAAACTTTATTTCACTAATATGCGGTAACTTCTCCTTCGGTTGCTTTTTGCAGGGGCTGGTCCTCGATGATGGATTAAGATCATTTATTAATTCAGTAATTTTTCTTTTCTTAATTGTACAAAATTTTAATCATTCATTTATGAAGTACAGTTCATAATAATTATAAAATTATGGCACTTTGAGAGCATAGCAGAAACTGATTAAAAACCATGAGGTCAAAAAAAGACAAAGCAGGGTTGAAGCCTGTTATAACACGACCGATAAATTAATTACAGTGCATTCTAACAATATGGTGCAATTGAGTATTATGTGGCACAAAAATTAAAAAACAAATAAATATGTTTAATTTTTATTTTAGTCGTAAAATTTAAAAAGCATTTCACCGTGCCATGTCTCAAATGACTATGGACTTTACAAGATTTTTGCTTAGATTTCTATTTGTTAAAAGTACACATATGGTACTGCGAATTGGCCTATTACTTTCTAAATATAGTTTTGATTAAGTAATAAAAATATTATCTTTAATATCTTGTTAAGATGTGAAGTTTATATGTACATCTAAAAATGTGCAAAAATCTTCAGAAATAAACCCACAGTAAACCACACAATTAAGAAATCAAACTTATATGCCGAGCTTTCAGTTTACATTATACTTACAACACTACCACATCTAGTGAATCCCTTACCCGTTCTTTAAATATAACAGTTTTGTGAATCTCCTTAATAACATATAGGAAGGTGTATTATTCATCACACCAATATTGATTGTTAGATGGAGGAGCGAATAATATCTTTAATTATAATTTGATTGTAATAATTTAGAGAAGGTTGCATATTATTAAGATTTGCAAATATCCTAAGTTAGTATATTGATAATATAAAATTATAGTACGTTGTATTTTAATTTTATATCCACTCTGGTATTTTGTAGTACATCAAATTTTAATTCTCATACAGATACTATATTTATAATACGGCTGGCAACACTGAGACAAAGAAATGGACAAATTACAACCAACTCGACGACTGACACTTCGATTATCCAGATTCTTCGCACAAATAAGATTTTGTTATCGAAAATTATGCCGAATTGCTGTCCGCTTTGTGTAAGGTTTATTGGAATATAAGTATTATTGTCAGGTATCGGCCGGTGGTCCCGTCCTTCTGTAGAAATACTGGTCCTTCAGATAAAATATAGACCTAAACTAAAATTAAAATATTCATAATCTTTCTAATTGAAGTTATTTCAGATTCAATTTGATTATTTTGATTTTTCAAGCTGAACTGCATTGAAAATGCCAGTTGTTACAACAGCTCTTTATCGTTTATTTTATGTTCCATTTACCTATCATTGCCCACTCTTACCTTTTTCTTTTTTCTTTTCTTTTCTTTTTTTTTTACGTACACCGTGAGAGTACGTCATGTATGTACTCTTGGGGTTAGGTGTATCATAGGTTGAGAAACATTGATCTACGGATTTGATTAGTAACCAATAACCTTGAGAGTCCCCTGTGTTCTTCACTTCAGTTTTATTTAAATAATTTATCTAAATGTATTACATCCCTTCAAACCAGTGACTACGGATTGATCGCCAGTGACCGGCAAGGCATAGGTCACCGGCGATTAAACCCATAGCTTAAGAAGTGCCAGTGTCTTTCCGTTTAAACTTATTTTAATAGTTTACTGAAATGGCGCCCGCCAGAGGTATATGTGCAGACTGTCAAGACCCTTAATCCGTAAATCGTAAGCCGCCGATGAAAGTCTCTGACGGTTACTTTACTTTTAATTTTATTTCGATTTATCTAAAAAATATAATTTTAAATTAGTTTAGTTTATAACATATCCAGTTGATATTTTATGAATTTAAGCAGCATTATTATAATTAATGAAAAATATTTCTAACATCATGTATCCCATAGGTGGTAGAGAATCATTTGGTTTTAAGCCTTAATATTCATACTTAGACATAAGTAACACTTATTTTGGCAGTAGTTAATTATCCGATACGATCTTTCGTATTTTAAATTATGTTATGGAAAAGTTTTCGACTACCTTCATCGGTTCTATAACATAGCCCTGGGCAAGTGAAATTCAGTTTTTTGTTAATCTCTTTAAATCCTTTTAACATTTTAATTGATTTATACAGAGCTTTTTACATTGAAATTATACAAGAAATTCCTTTCAAAATTCGTAAATTCCTTTTAAAAGCTAATAAAATGCATCACATTGTAAACTTTGTAATTTACAGGAATGAAAAATATGATGCGCGAGCACATAATTTTAGTGAACAAGAAAATATCATTTTTTAGTATCTCTTGATACTGAAATTGGAATTCATTATCAAATATTTTTTGTTAAATGATGATCAGAATATGAACATGAAGACTTTTAATTGTATTATTTTATTTGCATCTTCGTTATAAATGTGTATGTATTTAGTGTGTGTGTGGAACTGTGTTATTAAATTTGCTTTTCATTAAACACGGATTTCAAGTTTAGTTTACTTTAGGCTATTTGAATATGGAAATGTATAAGGGCTACTTGCCTGAGAAGAGGACGGCCTTCTTGGAGGATTTTCTTTGGGAATTCTGCTCGTATTCAAGTAACATATAGGGAAAACCACGAAACCCAAGCACGCAGCCAGCCATTTGCTTATTGCCCAACCGGTGCAAATTTAAGAATTTAAAGATGTATCGAACAATAGAAATTAAGTAACATAAATAGTCTGCACTGGAATGCTCCACTTGTTCTAAAGACAAGTGTATCAAAATAGGGACATTTTGGAATCACTGCTTTTCAAAATCATATTTTGTAAGACTTCTTTTGTGTTCTTCATTCTTCGACTTATATAGCTGAAAACCTATGTTGACCGATGCATAGCTATCAATATCAATATCAGAACTATGCATAGCTCTACTAACTTTAAATCTAATGTAAAATTTACTGACATTATTACTTTTTTGTTCGACTTAAACTAATACAGATGCATCCCATTATCTATTATACTGTACATCCAATTTAGTATGAATAAACTCAGAATTACTAACCCATTTTCTAGACTTCAGAGTTTTCAGAATTTCCGTACACTTCAGAATAACCCATTTCCCCACCGCTTCTTAAAATGTTTTGTTCATGATCCTCTTTACTTACCTTCTTTTCCCAAATCTTTCCCCACTTATGCAATAATGATATATTAAAAATGTGTTTCAAATGCGATCACAGGCATTGGCTGAAAACACATAAATTGTTTAGATATTTAATATCATCCAACGTATCAAATGAATAACTTAAACTCCCCTTGCGGTGCGAAACTAAAGTGATGATAATTAAAGGATTATTAAAGTATTTATAATAATGAGTTTGACAAAGCATGCGCAGATTCCTGCTAGGGCTCGGGCACAGGTATACATTCAAAATATATGATACTTGCGAGTGCAAGAATATCAATGCAAATGTGAACTTGTTTTCATGTTTCTGAAAGTTTAAACTGGCAGTCTGAAATTTCGGTTGCTCTGGAATGAGAGAAAAAATGGACTTATATACAATTTGGACTAACAATGTTTTAGCTAACAGAATTTAATATGATTTTTGGAAAAGCTACTGTAAATGTTTATTTAATCAAATGTATGCTTAAATGTCTGCTTCCAAAATGATTATACAGTCTAATTTTTCTAAGTTGTACTTCCCACTTGCTTTTCAATGCCTCCTTACAGATACTTGATCAGTAATATCACCTGAGTATCCTTATCGCCGTTTACTGGATAGCACCTGCGCTTAAAAACATTGATTTAATCCAGGGATTTCAAATCTTTTCCTTGCTCCCACCCTTTCAAAAATATAGTTTTCTTCATCGATCTTCTTTTATTTTCCTTCAAAGTATACGAAATGCAACATAATCATAATACAAATAATTGCCCATATAAAACTTAAAGATGACAATTAAAAGGAAGAATATGAGCAAACGTTTTGAAAAATTGTTTATTAGATTTATGTGTTCTTATTTTCTGTATTACTTTTATTTCAATTTTACAAATGAAACAAGTTTCCAAAACTAAAATCTTAGATTCTACTATTTTCTCCCTCCTTTCTCCATGCCTTCGTCTAAAGTGGCGCCCGAAGGTAATGGATGATGGTTCTTCACCGCCAGGATCTAGCGTTGGGTCTCCTTTTAAAAGACGGAGTGTATAAGGTATTTCCACTCTCCTTTCTGCATACCTTCGTGGTGTAACGGTAGCACACTCGGCGCGTATTCGAGAGGTCCAGGTTTGAGTCCTGGCGAAGCCATTGCTCATTTTTCACGTCTTATGCTTCCCAAATAACCTAATGATGGCCTAAATTTCGATCTTAATTACTACGATATCTGCTCTTGATGTATTAATGCAGTTCTTCTGATATTTTACATAAATTTGCTAAATGTAATTCTTAAATTACCTCGTTCAAAAATATTCACTTTATTTCTTGTTTTCCATAGTAAATAGCAGACTTGATTAAAGGCTACTTACACTAAATAAGAAAAGTCAATAAAGTTGGTTTGGGAATAGCTTTTATTTTGGGATACTTCTGTCGGGTTACATTTAAATTTTGAAGCTTAACGTATCTAAGCGCTTTGAATAATACTCGTGTTTGTACATCTTCCTACAATGCAATCAACTCTTCTTGCATCCTAATAGCAGTTTAACGCTTTCTTGAGCTATGCTGGCACATTAAAACTTTAAGTGCCTTGGAAAAGGCTTAATTTCTAAAATTAAAAGTTCTCGAGACCTATGAAAAGCCGTTAGAAAAGAAGAACAAAAATAAATAAATAAAATAGTTAGTAACATATTAAAATAATTAATAATTAAAATTATAAAATAATTAACGCAATTAAGTAATTGAGAATTAAATTCAATAAAATGCTAAGAGATAAATAACAATTTAATAAATTATTAAACTGATGATTAATGGTTAAATAACAAAATAAAATATCTGAACTCGTCTTATTGGGACCTCCGCCGGGAATTACAATTTCACTGAAAAACTGAGAAGTAGCTCAGTCGGGCTGTGTCTGAATTTAAGCTCTGAATATAATACATAATGCACAATTTCAAGGCATGACAGAAACAAAGATTGTTTTTCTTCCAGCAGGCCAATGAGAAAAGGTAAAACGATAAAAGCGACACTAATAAGAACAGGGAGAATGCTGGAAACAGTATGAGGGTACAGAGAAAATTGTAATGGAGGATATTTAGGTATGAAAATAAAGAAAGAAAATTCCAGCACTTTTTTAACCACCACCTTGATATAGTCAAGCAAAATGTGAAAGGGAAGAAATTTTCCCTAAATTCGAGAACTAACCTGTAAGCTAAGAAGTTTCTGTACAATCGAGCATTTCCGATCCCAGTCTTTGGTTACATCGTTCCAAAAAGTCTGCAAGTGGTCTTTTCCGTGGGAAGTCAGTAGCATTCGCAGGAGAATAAAATTTTACCGTGTGGGTAGGTAAAATCTGAACCTCTATCCGAGAGTTTGTTTTCCAAAGGGAAAAAAAGTCATGCATTTGAAGTTAGAATCGATTTTTAAGGCTTGTTTGTTATTAAATAAAATTTTCGAGATCAAAAGAGTTTTCTGCCGATGTTGTGGTTGAATCATACAATTTCAATTTCATTTCGAATTTCTCGAACCCTCTTATTTAGGTCTCCTTTGCTCTCCTGTTAAATTATGATTTAACTAAAATATTAAGATGTACCGAAGCCATTCTCTGGCGGAGTTTAAGCTCTCAGCAGACATTAAAATCTTTTTTTAAATTTGCAAGTGTCTTGTATATAACAATATAGCTCTTGATGAAATACAACTCTTTTCAGTAAGGACAATCGTGGCTTTGTTTTGGAGGGGAGTTATGTTTTCTTGTGTTCCTGCGTTTTACTTTTTAACGTTGCACTTATTACTCAAAAAATTTATATATTAAAAATATTCTTGATTTTAAAATATATTGAATAATTTTAGCGCATTTTTTCTTATGTTTATTTTATATCATTTCTTCCTTGTTACCCGATATAGCTTTATGTCAATAGACAATTAATTATCATTTTCATTAATACATTTTTGGTAATCAATGGTATCTTGATTATGCCAATCAGCTACCTGTGCATACCTGGCTATCGACACCCAATCGATTTCTTATTCAGCACCGACTCCCTTTAAAATTTCCTCGACCCCCTAGAAGACCCCTCTGGGAACGATTGATTTAACCGAATGTGCTCAGAAATCTTTTATTTAACACATTTATTGGCATTGCTAATAGAGATTCTACCAATATTTAAATAAGATTTTTACTTTATATTATAAAAAATATTACATTTTACTTTTACACATCTTAATTTTAATCAAAGTACTAATCATACATCAAACCTTGTCTTGTTACTCACATACATAATATTTAGAAATTTAGTATATTTTCCTATATACCAAAGAATTTGATAGTACTTATCTTCGAACTTACCATGACTAATTTTTCAGCAAAATACGTCAGGTTTCTGGTACTTTTAACTCGTATAAAAAAATATCTACAAGATAAATCTGGAATTGAAATATTTATAGATCTTCATGACACTACATTTCATCCAAAAATTCTCTCTGTGCGAGATGTTTAGCCAACCCTTAGAGAAAATCATTGATATGTAAATTGTCGTATACGATTTGTAGTATTCAAGAAATTAAGAGAGGCGTTTTTTGACTTGAAGTGAGGAACGGGCTCATTACGCAAAGCATTATTTTAAAATGCTACAACTATCTTTCGAAGAATTTATCTACTTGCTATATTTTTTATAATAAGTTTATATAAGAGTTTATTAATTACTATAGTGTGGATAAAATATTTCTATTAACAAAATGATCAACAGTGCTTTTAAATAAGAACAATTACCCGGAATCCAGAACGCGATGGATAGCTCTTTATCAAAATAAACTTTCACTCATATGAAAAATATTCATTATTAATTGCTCAATGGCATAATATTGCAATAAAAAGTTGTTAAATTTAAATGTACTTGGAATTTGTTATGTTTATCACGTATTTAAATGATAACGATAATTTATGCATGCTATGACCAAACATTTAACTCAAAAAACAAATTTTAATTCGTATTTATTTAAGTAAAAAAAAAAACTAAAAAAATCTGAAATGTTTCAGATTTTAAATTACGTCCAAAGGGACGTTTATTTAACATTCTGTGTGTTACCTTTATTTGTTAAATACCATGTTCTTCGCACTTAAACCATAAAATTCAGTTCAACAGCAATATCGCAAAATAATTTTAAATTGAGCATATCTTTAGAAATTTCGGTACACGCTCTCACGCGGAGATAAAAATGTTTTTCTGTACAACGTTGGTATTGCTGGCTTTGAAATCTTTGAGTTTGTTAATGAAAAATTCGTTAAAGTTTTAGAGAATATTGTTACGAATTTCACATTTATTTGGCTATTTATTTAGAACTGTAATTAGAATTCCTTTTTATTTTCCCGTGCAACGCACGCAGACGATTTTTGAAGAAAAGCTACGTCAAAAAATAATAATAATAATAATAATAATAACATGCATACATTTATGCAGATTTTTCATTTTTTAAACTTTAATGCAGAGCGATAACATTTAGTGGCAACAATTTGAAAAGTGAATCGGGCATTCAGAGTGAATCAACGCAAAATCGCAAAACGAAAGTAATAGTCCTTCGGGACTAAATCCCTTTGGACTAAAAAAAAAAATTTTAATTCGAATGAATTCGCAAATTTGAATTACTATTCGAAACTGATTCTTAAACAATAGGATATTTGAAAAACATTATAAGGCATTTCTCCCGAATTCTTAGCATGCCTTCGTGGTGTAGCGGTCAGCACACTCGGCGCGTATTCGAGAGGTCCATGGTTCGAATGCCGACGAAGGCATTGCTCATTTTTCACATCTCCTGTTTCCAAAAACTCCTAATGACTCTACAAGCGGCCCTGAACTAAAAGATGGTGAATGATGATTCTTCATCACCAGGATTTGACAACTGGATCCCCTAAACCGCAGTCGCCCTTTAAAAGTGGGAGTATATAAGGTATTTCTCCTGTCTTCTTGACATGCCTCCGTGGTGTAGTGGTCAGCACGCTCGGCGCTTATTCTAGACGCTCGTGGTTCAAGTCCCGGCGAGGGCTAATTTTTCACGTCTCCGTCTCTACAACGTATTACAAGTATTTGAAAAAAATTTTTGAACATATAAACACTTGAAAGAAAAATTATTTCCTTCCCATAAAAGCAAATAAGGGAATTTGTTTCCACTCAAAGCCAGTAAAGGGAAACTTTTTCGATTTAAAATAAGCAAATAAGCGTCTTATAGTCAAAGCGACTTTCTACCTTTAAATATTCAAACTGAGACTTTTTTGACTTTATTAATTGAGTTTTTTTTAGTCTAAAAATGTTAAAGTAACACATCATCTACTTGCACTCTAAAATTCACATAATAGTTTTCTTATCGAGAGATTGGAAGTAGAAATTTTCGCCCTAAAAATAAAAGTCATATTTCTTCGATTGAAAGAGTTAAGTTTATATTTCTAGTTTTAGAAAAATGCAAGTGAAACCTTTCCGATATAAAAGGTGAGCCGAGGAAATTCTAAACGAAACTGTTTCAACTTTTTAAAGTGTAATTTTTTTCCTTACATTTTGAAATCAACGTAAGTTTTATCCGGAAGCGAAATTTAAAGTACAGATTTTCACCTCTGAAATAAAAGTGAAATGTTTCGATTTAAAAAAAAATCAGAATACCTTTACAGTCTTGAAGGTAGTTTTAATGATGCGTTTTCAGCATTTTTGGTATTTTTTATGGAGAAAATAAAAGTGGAAATTTTTCTACCCAAATAATCTTCAAAGGGAAACATTTTCAGCGTAAGTTCATGAAAATGAAATATTCTCGAATCTATATTTTTAATTTTAAAACTTTTTCCATAATATAGATTTTTTTTAATTTTAAAAGTTTTTGAAATGCATGTTATAATCTAATTTGAATGATACACTTTATAAACTGGTATTATTTTATTTGATACTTAAATCGCACATTTTTTAGAATGTATATATAACATTTATCATGACTATTATGCAGAGCAAGTTAGTAGATTCTTTTAAGAATTCATAGAATAAATATTCCCAACAAACCATATTTTTACTTTTGCAACCGAACTAAGAAGAGACACAGTATAAGTGCCTGCAACCATTTCCTGTTTGTAGATATAGAGATTCAAGCAGAAGTATTTCTCAGATTCGGAAAACGTTCGAAACTCAATGAATTTGACAGAACTAATTGATGTTGTTGATTACAGCAAAAACACACAAATTTTGAAGAAAGTATGCGAAAGAATTTACAAGAGAGATACTTTTCTTCCCTGTCTTTAGAGACTTCCAAATTTTAGAGATCTCCAAGTATTTAGGAAACAGAACTCAAATTTAAAGAGAGACAGAAATTAATAAAAGGCCGGATGAAAAAATAATTTAGTGGAAAGTAATAATACTTACATCATTTGAAAGAAAAAACTAGATATATGAAACAAAATTCTGAAAAGGTATAAATGTCGCTTGAAAAAGGGAGAGGATATAGTTTTTTCTCTCACATCAGTTAGACTTTTGTTTGTAGAATAGATCAGAGACGTAGTTGTATTTTAAAAGGAATTTGTTTGTTTATTCGACAGAAATATCCTATAATTTTTCATGCTGTCTCAAAAAATACTGTTAGATTTCCGATCTAGGGCATTGAGTAAAATTACTCGCAGTTTGCATTCGCACTGGCATTATACAGTTCGCTTAAAAAAGATAAAACATCTACAAATGATTTCTTTTAAATTGCAAACTAAGTGAGATTACAATGGAAAAGAATGCATACAAAGCATATGGATTAGTCCTTCACGTTAGCAAATGCAATGAATATGGATTAGACCTTCACCGTTAGCCTTTCTTGCATCCTTGACATCATTTGAAAATTAATTCCTTCCCTAATTAAAATATCCTTGAGTTAGGATATTTTCCTAATCTGAATGAATAAATGTCTGATTTCCAGTAAAAGGTATGGGAAAGAAATAAAAAGTTGTCCTTTATATATTTAAAATATATATCAATGCATTACCTTATCAAATTTTACCAACTCAGTATAGAAAAAGTGGTTTTTTGGTACATACTATGCCATTTAAACTAAAGAAAAGCTTTCTGAAATCTTCCCTTTCTGAAGAAAAATCTTTTGCAATGACTATTTTCTTTACTTCTGCGTTATATGAAAAAAAGCATAGTCATTTTTTTCCCGCTGACTGGAGGCCTCACTTGCTATTATGCTTCAGGCCATTGCAGCCAGTGGAAGTCATCTACAACTTAGCCAACCACAGCCCGAAGGCAAGCATGACATTCGGTCATTTGCATTTGTAGAACGACTGTAATAATTTACAGATGCAGTTCCGCTTATATTATGAACTGAAACCTATAGACACTGGAATATTACAAATCTTGAAAATGGAAGTTTACAAATATTTACGACTAGCTGAAGTAAAAGACGTTCCGCGGGTATTAAGCAAAGTGAAGAGGCTTCATTTAAGAGGATGAGGTTATTTCTTTCGATATCTCAGGTAGGTAGGGATTTTCGTCTAATTTGGGTTGAAGATGAATAGTGCAAAATTTTACCAAGCTCGAATAAACTGTCGATCTTATTTAAACAGCAGTAAACATTATTTCTTCTTCACTTTTTATCGTAAAGCGTAAAAGTACACTTAAAAAAAACTGAGAGGTTTCAGATTTTAAATTCCGTCCGAAAGATTTTTTTTTCGCATTTTGTGTGTTACCTTTATTTATTAAATATTATATTCTTCGCACTTAAACCATAAAATTCAGTTCAAGAGCAGTATCGCAAAATAATTTTAAAATGAGCGTATCCTTAGAATTTCCGATACATAGTCTCACGCTGCGGAGATAAAAATGTTTTTTTCTATACAAATTTGCCATTGCTCGCTTTGAAATCCTTGAGTTTGTTAATCAAAAATTCGTTAAAGTTTTACAAAATATGAAATCGATAATAAAACAAATTCCAAATTTCAAATTTGGGCTTCTAGATGCCTGTATTCGCAGTAGGATTACGTCATTCAAAATTCGATGGCTATAGATACCGTCGTTTTATCACAATACAAGAAACATGCATACATTTATGCAGTTTCTTCACCATTTAATTTCTTTAAATATAATACAGTGTGATAATATTTGGTTGCAGCAATTTGAAAAGTGAAACGGGCATTCAAAGTCATTCGATGCAAAATCGCAAAACGAAAATAATAGTCTTTCAGCGACAAATCCCCTTTAGACTAGGAAAAAAACAACAACAAAAAAAAAAAAAAATCTGAAAGGTTTCAGATTTTAAATTACGTCCAAAAGGGCTTTTTTTTAACATTTCATGTATTAACTTTATTTATTAAATATCATGTTCTTCGCACTTAAGCCACAAAATTCAATTCAAAAGCAGTACTACAGAATAATTTTAAATTGAGCATATCCTTAAAATTTCCGATACATAGTGTCACGCGCTGAATATAATAATGTTTTTCATGTACAACGTTGCCATTGCTCACTTTGAAATCCTTGAGTTTTTTAATCAAAAATTCGTTAAATTTTTACAAAATATGAAATCGATAATAAAATAAATCCCAAATTTTAAATTTGGGCTTCCAGATGTCCATATTCCGGTGGAAACATTCAATATTCAAAATTTGATGGCTCTTGGTACCGTTGTTTTATCACAATGCGAGAAACATACATACATTTATGCAGATTCTTTATTATTTAATTTCTTTAAAAATAATACAGGGTGATAATATTTGGTGGAAACAATTTAAAAAGAGAAACAGCGCTTTTAGTTTGTACAGTTTTACTTATTTAATTCGGTGTTCAATTATAGAAACCCCACAAACACTAATAAGCAAATAATCGCTTAAGTGTGTGAACAAATACGTAAGACTCAAGAAGGGTTACCCCTCAGGGGCTCACTTTTGTGAGTACGGGTGTGGCAATCCCGAGGTACCCTAGCCCTTCAGGGGATCATCTTCTTGATGAGACGGGTGTCACGATCCTGGAGCCCCAGTGATCTATCCTCTTTTCCGTCTCCTCTCCTCTGACCTGAAGTTTTCTTCCTTCCTTTCTCCCTTGTGGTTTTCCTCTTCGGAGGTTGGGGCTCGTTATGAGAGACTGGAACAGCCCTTGTCTCTAGTTTTCAAATGACGAGAAAACTACCCACGTGTTTGCCGTGCGTGGAGACCCGTGTCGCTGGAAAGGAGGGTTCTGGTAGTTGAGGGACGAGGTACTGTCCCCAACACACTGCTTTGGCCTCTGCTTCAGCTAAACGGGTGGCACCTTGTCGTCCTCACGGGTGTCAATCGGCTGGTCACTAGTCCTTGTGTCAGTGGCTTGGGAATAAGCTCTCGGGA
>KK113653.1:0-34761 GCA_000611955.2 Stegodyphus mimosarum | reverse complement strand
TTTAACAGTCCGTCACCTTTTAATTGAATGTCCATCTTTTAATAGTATTCGCCAGAAATACTTTAACAGCTGTGACTTACCTCTCGACCATTTAATTGGAAGAGAGGTCAATCGTAATATATTTTACTATTTAAAGGATACTGGTATTTATCATCTCATCTGAAGTGATTTTAATTTTGTATATTAGTTTCAAGACTTGTGATTTTAACTGATTTTATATGACCTCATCCACTGGATTTTGTACATTCTTTTATCTACTTGCTTAATTCATACCTATTTTAATTCCATTGTCTATATCACTTTTTATCTCATCACCTTGTGTTTGGCGCAGTATAACCATTTCTGGTTTTGCGCCAAAAATCTCACCCACCACCACCACCACCAAGAAGGGTAAACTACCCTTTATTCCTCAGAATAAATACAATCAGTTCCTCACTCGGAACGTACAGCAAAGCCTCCACTTGGGCTTGAACTTAAATGAATTTAAAATTAAACTTAACTAAGCTTAACTAAAGCTGTGTAAGGATCTTAAGTTTGACTGACGCTTATTTTATTTTAAAACTTTATTATCATCTCTTATTTTCCACTTCCGGCCAGAATAAACGCGTGGATATGTTTATGCAAATTGTACTTGCTAACGCTTAAGTATTTAAGTTGTGGCTTTTTGCCAAGAGCAGAGTTAGAAGGGCAGAGAGTGAGCCGTCTTGCCACTAGACTTCACGCCAGCTTAACCATCAGTTACTGTCCGCCCTTAAGGCCAAAGGTTTTAGTTCTCTCGAAAGCTGAAGACGTATTGTAGTTTTCCAGTTTGCGTATTACATACGTAGTAATTTAAAAGGCCAGGCTTAGTGTTAGTCATCTGTGTAAAATATTAAAAGTTAACTCTTAATTAAATTTTAGTTAGTTAGGAGTCTTACACTTTTTACGTTCAGACCACAAGTGATTGATCTTTGAATCCCGAAGTGAAGGAGCGTTTGTGATATCGTGGAAAATAAAGGGTAATTTAAACCTTCTCGTCTTGTCATCTTTGCTACAATCCCTAGGACATAGTTTGAAATCAAACTCATTGTCTAGTCAAGACAAGTGATGTTCGCCAAGCAGGAGAGAAAAAATACAAGTCCTGATAACTGAAAGATATAGCCGAAGGTATCAAGCTTCTAAGTAGTTGGCCCCTAAATCTTAATTAAGTCGGAGAAGCCAAACAAGGACCTAAAGTATGGCCGAGCGTAGCAATGTCTAAGAAAGACGTAGCTAAACTCTCTCTAGACGTCGGTGAAACATCGACTTAAATTCTACTCTTAAACTCATTTGCATTAACTGCGTTTCTGAAATTACGTTCTGGTAAGAAATTGTAAGCTGAAACTAGAAAGATAGGACAGATGATTAAACTTAAAATATCTGTTAATAAAATTAGGATAAACCTTACATTTTTCCCCAGCAGAATTTAACTACTCAAAGAATAAGGCGTCAAAACGACCTTATTTAAGAGCGTAAATTCTACAAAACTCTTTTTTATCAAAGTTTAAACTTGTAGCAATAGTGCTTTCTTGAATTCATCATTAAAACTTTTTCTGTTTAGGGCCAACTTTACAAACATTTCTAACACTAGACTAAAACTAAGAGAAATGCATTCACAATTTTTACAATTTGACTGGGAACAAACATCTGCTTCTTTCTGGAACAGGTTATTCAGTCTTGATCCTTCCAACTTATCTGGAAGGAAACAATGTTAGTGGATTTCGTTTTTCACAAACCATTTTATTTTTCCTAACACTATCCTTTTACTGAAATTATTTTGGCCCTCAAACAGCTTGCATTCACACAAAATTTAAATCTCCTTCCTCCCACGCTGTCTAGAAATTGTTCTGAGTGAACTGAGTGTGTTAATGTTGTGTTTCGGCAACTACTCTACCACCTACACAACAACTACTTATTTGTTAAAGCTTCACACACAAGACCTTAGAAGACTCCTTAAACACAAAACTAGTTCTAATGTACTAAAATAGAACTTAATTTAAATTCTTATGTGAAGCCTGGAGAGTGTAACTTTAAACACATTCAATCTATACTTTCCTTCAATTCATCTATTATACAAAGTATTTTACAGTCATGCTTGACCCAAACTTGCATTTAGCTGACATTAGCATTTCTACTTCCAATACAACATTTTAACATGCAATATTTTAAAATTCCTTGTACATCATTCGTTATAGTTGCTATACCAAATTTGCAAACTTTTGCTACAATCTTTCTTTAAGTTAAGACATTTTAGACTGAAGTCTTTCGACTAAAAATATTCACAACTTAGTTTCTCGAGAATTCTCAAAAAGGTATTTACAGAATAAATTCACGCCAACTTGCAAATTCAAAAATCTTTTCTGTTTAAAAGGTAGTTACAACTACATTCTCGCAAACTTGCGAATTGAATTTCTTGCTTTAAACAGTATTTAGCAACTTTAAGCAACATGACATAAACCGAACTTTCAATGTAAAATAGGAAAGAAAGAAAATTTTCACTTATCTTTTTTTTAAACTATTCCATCCTAATGAAGTAAAACTCCTCGAAAGTCGAATACTTCAGAACTTGCAGTCTTAGTTTTTGGCTTGGCTGGTTTGATGCCTCCGTTGGCAGTCTTTTCCGCTTTTTTCCTTGGTTGATGAATCGTGCTAACTTCCGGATAGCTTGAGGATTTTTGAAATCTGGTCCTCTTCATTAGGGGGTCGGCTTCTTCGCTGGGGATCTTTAAACCTTCTTTTGGGCTTCCTGGCCTGCTAGAACGGCGCTGCTTCCACGTCAACTGACCCTTTCTCTCTCTGGTGGTTCTTCGCTCCGACATTCCTGTGGCTTCTTTCGAAGTGCTTGCCTTGTTCTCCAGAGCTGAACTTTTTTTGGAATACTATCCACGGGCTTTTTCCGCTTTCCTTATGTTGTAGGGCTACTTTTCCTTTTCTCGTTCTCTTCATTCTCTCTGAGCCTCAGTCTTGCGGCTGCTGCTGCGCTCGCTTTGCGGTACTTTCTTCAGTGTTCTCTGCTTGTTTTCTTTTGGTTGCTGGGGGATTCCTTCTAGGCGACGGAAACATCAATGTTCTTGGCCCACTTCCAGGATCCTGCAATACATTTTTTAGAATTTGAAAATCAGTACGACTATAGTACGGCTTGAGCTTGTCAACATTAGCAACTATTTGCTGGCCATTTTCCTTCTTTAAATAAAACGTTGAGAATTTGACATTCTCGATGACAAATGGCTCATCAAACCTGGGCATGAATTTGGCCACCCTCCTTTCGGGTGCAGATAATAAGGAATGTCTAATTTTTAATACTTTCTGTCCCACGGTATATTCTACATCGGGTCTATTTCTACCGTAATACAATTTTTGTTTCTGCCTTGCCGCATCAGAATTGTTGATAGCATCATTAATAATTTTCTGGATATCTTTCAATTTAAACTCTTCCTGTCTTTGTTGAATGAAAAATAGCTTGTCCATCGGCGTTAAAATTTTTCTTCCTAAAAATAATTCTGCCGGGGTTTTCTGTGTGGTACTACGCTTTGCTGTTCTCAAGGCAAAGCCTAATTCATTGACACAGCTGTCCTAACGGTCATGATAATTTTTAACCATACCCCTGAATAATTTCAACTATATTCTTATTTACACGTTCCGCAATATTCGAGTGCGGTCTATAAGGTACCATCTTCAGATGGCGTATGTCAAGGCTTGTGGAAAGATTTTCAAATAAATTACTTACAAACTGCTTACCATTACCTGATATCACTTTTACTGGGGCCCCGTATTTTAAAATATATTTATTTAGAAACGAATCTGCTACTATTTTTGCTTAGGCTCGTTTAAGAGCAATTATTTCCACCCATTTTGGGAAATGATCCACAATGGTTAACAAGTATTTGTTTTTATTAATATTTCTTCTAGGGTAGGGACCGAGCAAATTAATGCCAAGCAATTCATTTGGAAAAGTGGATTTATGCTATTTAAGTACCCGGCCGAGCTGTAGTTAACGTCGGTAATTAATTGACACAAGTGACATGACCTGACAAACCACTTTGTACAACTGCGAAAAATATACCTATTCTCGGACCCTTTGCAAGGTTTTTCTAACCCCAAGATGCCCCTATTTTCAAACATTGAAGCTCCTCTAAAATAGTTAAGCGTACACTCATTGAAACTACCGGCCGCAGCTCTAGATTATCGTTGGTTGTTTTCGGGTAAAACGGCAATTTATCAATCGTAATGGGCCTCCCTATTGCGAATAGCAGTTAAGTCTACCTGTTCAAAATTTTCGGGATCTTCCAGATAAGCTTAAATGTCTTTGAACTCTGGGTCCGTTTTTGATTCGGCAATTATTGTTTCACATGCTTCAATTATTTTTGCTGTTAGCAACGTACATCTAATTGTATTTCCTTCTTCATCGATCTTTATTCTTCATAGGGCATTCGCACCCCGGATTGTATTTTATTATTAAATTAAACTCTTGCAGTTTTAACGTCCAACATATAAGCCGGGGTGAAAGATTTTTACCGGAGTACAAGCGACCAACTGCAGCGTGATCTGAGTACACAGTTATCGGGGCACTTCCGAAGTAAACGCGGAATTTTTGCCCCTCTAATAAGACTGCGAGGGTTTCCCGTTCAGTTTAAGTATAATTACGTTGAGCTTGATTCAGCGTTTTGCTAAAAACGCCTATTGGCTGCTCATTTTGGGAAAGAATTGCGCCAACTGCGAAGTCTGACGCGTTTACTGCAATTTCTAAATTTTTTCCCCTTCCGGGAATTTAAGAATAGGGCGTTAATTAAGGCGTGTTTCAATTCTTCAAAAGCCGTGTTCGCCTCCGCTGTCCATGTGAACCTCGTCTTTTTTCGTTTAAGAACCAGCAAGGGTTCAACTATCTTTGCAAAATCTTTTATGAACATTCTATAATAGGAGCACATTCCCAAAATGGAAGATATTTTCTTGGCCATATTTGGAGGTGGATAACTTTTAATTGCTAAAATTTTAGAGTTGTCAGTCTCAATACAGTTTTTCGAGATTTTATAGTCCAGGTACCTCAATTCCTTATGGGCAAATTTGCACTTCTTTAGATTAATTTTCAGGCCCACCTCATTTAATAATGTAAAAACTTCCTCTAGATGTTTAATGTTTAGTCTAGGGTTTCGCTAGTCACAATAATATCATAGAGATAGATGACTGTACTTTTGCCCAAGACTGGCCTTAAAACAATATCCATATTTTTTTTAAATGTAGCCGGAGCTTTGCTTAAGCCAAACGGCCTTCTCGAAAAGGCATACATGCCTGACTTTGTAATAAAAGCTGTTTTTTCGACATCCTCGGGTTTTACTGCAATCTGAAAATAGCCTGACGTCACGTCTAGTGTGGTCATATATTTAGTGGAATGAATCTTTCTTATTATTTCTTCTATTATCGGGAGGGGATATGGGGAGTATTTCGTTATGCTATTCAATTTACGGTAATCAACTGCAAATCTCCACGCGTTCGGATCTGCGAGTTGCAGTCCATTTTTCTTCCTGCATAAAACTACTGGACTTGCATAGGGGCTGCTACTTGGCGTAATTATCTTGTTCTCGAGCATTTTCTGAATGTGTTGCTCGAGAATGTCTTCCTTCACACGGTCATAGTTTAGACCGAACTGGGGGCTCACTATCAGTATCAATATTGTGAGTCACAATCTGGCAGAAACCAGGTTTTTCATCGAATAACTGAGAAAAGTTTCTTACCAAATTTTGAATTTTCTCTCTTTCTCCTTAGATCAAAATCCGGGAGTGCGGCTTTTTCTTCTTCAATTTTGTCCATCTTGACCTGTAAAATAGAATCTTTGAAATTAATTTTTGCGCTAGCTGCGTGCAAGAAATCAACCCCCAATATAACTGCGGTTAACAAATTCTTTACCACTAAAAAATTTATTTTTTGCACAAAGTTCTTTATTTGAACATGCAGCCCCACTTTTCCCAAGCAGACACACTGTTTGCCTTGGGCAGCAATCACCCGTTGTCCCATTGTTTTAAACAATTTATAACGACGAAAATGTTTTTCACAGAAGTCCTGCGACAGGAAGCTGCATTGAGCCCGGTATTCAGTAAGGCGGTAGTAGGGACGTCGTTTAATAATATATGGATCTCTGGCAAGGCCAAATTCTGTACGACTACCGTATTCAATTTGATTTCTGAGGGATTTCCGTTCCTAGATGGGGACCTGACCCTCCTTCTGGTCACCGTGATTACTTTAATTTTTTTTTCTCTGCTCTTGATGGAGCTGCTTTTTATTTCCCCACGCTTTGGTGTGATCAGTTTTTTTTCTTATCTGACTTTGCAACTTCCCCTCTTGCCAATACGAATTCTGCTGACCTTGAGGTTTCGTTTGAGCGTGAAACCTTGAATACTGCCTAGAACTGTTTGCACGCGCGTTTTCGGCCGTTCGCTTACTCTGAAATTTCACAGCTAGTTCAAATAAGTTTTCCAGGGTATGCGATTCCTGACTTCAAGAAAGTCCTGGACTGACGGAAGAAACCGCGGCAATATGATTACTTTGTCGGGTCTCTTTCCATATAATAATTTGACAATGTGGATCTTCCTTAGAATGAAGTCTGTTAATTCGTCGAAATTAGTTTAATATTTACTAAATAATTCCGATTCCAATTTTGAGCGGTCTCTCACAACTGGGAATGCTTTTAATAGCGAATTTTTAAAATTTTCCCTAGTGTACGTTTCAGGTCCTAATACCCTAACAAACTCTTGTCAATATTTTTGTACCAGCTGAGAGCTTGACCTTTTAAGTTCAATGTAGAGATGATAATTTTCTGCGGCTGGTTCACAGGATGTAACATGAAGTGTAAGTCCAGCTACTCCAAGAAAGTCATCACGGAGCCTCTTCCGTTTAAAAGTTTCTGTTGGCTTCATTGCCGCTCTCATTGTTTCCATAATGAACCCGAATCCCTCCATTGGGTCTGGTTGTCTTTGAGAGCATTGAAAGGTCGGAGGGGTCAACGAGAAATCTTCACTATCTCGCAGCATGGTTCGTTAAGAACAAGCTCGGGCACCAAATGGGGGTTTTACTTAATGTGGGGTTAATTCAGTGTTCAATCCTAGGAACCTCACAAACACTAATAAGCGAATAATCGCTTAAGTGTGTGAACAAATACGTAAGACTCAAGAAGTGTTAACTACCCTTTGTTTCTCAGAATAAATACAATCAGTTCCTGATTCAGAACGTACAGCAAAGTTTTCACTTGGGCTTGAATTTAAATGAACAGGAAATTAAACTTAACTAAAGTTAACTGAAGATATAGCCGAAGCTATCAAGATTCTAAGTAGTTGGCTCCTAAATCTTAATTAAGTCGGCGAAGCCAAACAAGGGCCTAAAGTATGCGCGAGCGTAGCAATATCTAAGAGACACGTAGTCAAAAGGCAAACGCGCGCTAGTCAGAAACTCAGACTCTCTCTCTAGAAGTCGGTGAAACATCGACTTAAATACTACTCTTTACTCATTTGCCTTAACTGCGTTTCTGAAATTACATTCTGGTCGGAAATTGTAAGCTGAAACTGGAAAGATAGGAAAAATGCATAAAATAACTGTTAATAAAATTAGGATAAACCTTACAAGTTCATCAACTCAAAATGTCAAAACGAAATTAATAGTCCAAATTGCCTGCCCCTTCGGACTAAAAAAAAAGGAACGGTTTTAAATCTTCCGTTCTACTGGGCCGATTGCCGAAATTCAAACTGCGTTTTTCATGTCTGGGAAGCGCGACTTAGAATATATGTTATATTTATATGTAGCATTGTTCTAACATACGTATTTTGACACAAAATCGGACTTTTTCTGAAATAACATACCAGTTTTTTCCCATATTCCGATCTACGACTCAAATTATGCCTAGATATTAAATTTTGTAATTTTTGGTGCGAAATTTATGGAGAAATTTAAAAATTTATCTTTGTGCATTTTTTTTCAGTTTGCGGAAAGAATCATTCACTTGGCGACCTTCTTAATTTATAGCAACCTATTTTCATTTCCTCTTTTTGTTTATACTCGAGCAGAAAAATGGTCATCGTTCATACTTTCAAATAATTTTGACAAAGTGGGTAAATCACATTTGGCGTTATTATCGCTTATAACAAATATGCCAAGTTTCAAAACGCGCCAATATGTAAATTAACGTATATCTTAGGAAATTTTGAATAGAAAACTCTAATTGTTTGCAGGTATATTTAGAAATACATCTACTTTAAGATGATGGGAAACATTTTATAGGTTATAATTCGAAATTGTTTTCGGAAAATTTATAAAAAATATTTCAAAATATAAATTTTAAAAATAAATCATAAAAAATGCGCGAATTATATTTGGATTAAGCCTAAATTTCGAATTCCGGAAGCAGAATTCTGGTTAGTTTAATAAAACGGAGATAATGACAACTATATATCAAATTCAATTAATATTGAGGAACTAAAATTTTGAGAGCTAATTTTTTAAAAACTACTCGTGCGATTTTTACAAAACTTACAAAACAGTTTGGCATAATTTACATCGTAGAATCGAAATGTGGAAATGAATTGGCATATCATTTCAGAAAAACTAGGATTTTGTGTCAAAATACCTATATTAGAACAATGTTATACGTAAATCTAATACATATCTTAAGTCGCACTTTCAAGACATTAAAAAAGGCGAGTTGAATTTCATTAATCGGCCCAGTAGAAGGGCAGATATAGAACTGTCCCCCCCCCTTTTTTTCCGCAGTGTACATAATGTTTTTCTTCTGTCCGTCCAGAGCATATACAAACAAACCATCCGGCGTGCCGACAGTTGAGCAACATTAATATAACTGACCATGTGAAAAATATGGTGTTCCCAAGTTACATAGTGATTCCGAGTTAATATTTGCTACACAAAGGATTGCCCCTGGGACTTGTTGATAACTATAGCAGAGGCAAGATGGATGGGAAATTGCAATTGAAGGGAATATTTGAATATGTGGATATCAACGGAATACTAGGAAGGAATACACCTTCCCCTGAGGCATTCGCTGAATTGATAATAGCCTCTACTGCATTCGGCAATCGATTCCTCATGGTGAATCTTGTTCTGTTCCACAGCTTTGGCGGGTCAATGTTACGTAATAATATGATAGGAGATCCTATATTTAAAGTACGCTTATATGGCGATATTCCTAGGGACTCAAGAACATTTAAAAATTGGGCCGGAGATACATAGTGTGCTCTGTATCCCTTACTGAATCAATGGACGAAAAGCTGACAAAGTTGCATGGAAGCATATCTTGGATAAGTTTGTAATATAACTGGGAATTAATATCTGTTCGTCGATCGATTATTGGAAAAGTTGAGTTTTGTTTTATTATCTTTTAGTTTTTTGTTTCTTTTTTTCCTCTCTCTCTCCTTTTTTTTTCCCCCGGAAGTCAATTTTCAGAAAATACTCATCTAATTTGGCCAATTTCTTCATGGTTTTCCGAAGTAGTCTTGAAACATTTATATAGCGTTTACTTAAGTTCTGCTTTAAAGGTTTTACACTGTCTCAAAGACTATACGAACACGGTGCCATCTATCGATTTTAATACGGACCGCTAGTGGAAACGCAACAACTGCGATATGAACCTAAGACAGGTGACGTGATTTTAAAATTTAAAGCTTATAGAAATTATTAACATTTATTCTTCTTAAGACACAATTATAGATTGCTTACTTAGCATGTATGACTTCCATTGATAGCCGGAACAAAATAATGAGAACGTAAATCTAAGAATGGTGATGTACACGTAAGATGGGTGCCCTGAGTGCACCTTTCTGATGTAAACATCCTGAGAGAGGACCCCGTGAGGGAGGGAATTCTTCGACGTATGTAGCTGGTGACCTTCCTTTTGTTTTGAAGGTCAAGTGTGCAAATTTTGATCAAGAATGGAATAAAAATGTAATTTTGTATGAATGACACACCCGCAAATAAGCAAACGGGCGCCCTTCATCGTACGTAAACAAACGGAAACTCTTCATCACCAGCAAGCAAACTTTTTTTATGTACAGATGACAGACAAAGTAGACAGATGTCTTTTTTTGCAGGCGCTAAATCTTTCTGCATGCAACGCGAAAACCCAAGCTTAGGTGCAAAAGAAAGATATAGAGACAAGAGCAATTTCGTGCTTCATAGGAAGAAAAGAAAACTTCATATTTTTTGTTACGAATTTGAAAGGCCAGATAGAAAACAATTGGACACAAAATGTATAAATAAAATTCAATGCTAAACGTAAATTAAAAAAAGAAAAAAGGGGTGTAATTTTAGACTAAGAAAGGTTCACAAAAGTAGAAAGTCACCTATCGGTAAATGCACCTAGGAGTGTAATCAACAGACAAAATTTATGTGTTATCATACATATTATGTATACTAAGAGCATAAGAATGTGTTTTATTAAATGATATGTTCAAGATACTGACTTATTATAAAGAAAGCTTAAAAAGATGATGTTTGCGATACATTATTTCAGAAGTTTGAGCACTTAGTACTTATCAGAAGGAAAAACGAAGATGAAAATTCTCTGATCAGGAATGTGGTGCTACGGAGAAGCGTAGTGCATTTGAGTTAGTTAAAAGCGCCAACAAGGCCAAAATTCAAATAAAAGGAAATGAGGCAAATAAATACATTCATATACATATATACACACACATATATATATGTAAGGAATAATGCGTATCAAGGCTTGCTTTTTTACTAAAATAAAGTTACGTGTTTGAATTCAAGGGGCACGACTGAAACGTTTTTCTTCTGCTTTACGCCATCTTCTGTAATGCAGCTATCTTCTATCCTCAAGTCATTTACTGAGTTATTACATATATACATAGGGTAAATTTATGTGGGAATATTACAGATTATAGTGAGATAGTAAACGATCAAGAGAAAAATAAATACGAGTATGATAATACTGCTATTTATAACTTATGATTTGAAATAATATGGCTTTGTTTGCCACCAGACTGAATGATATTTAAAACCGTAATTATAAGATTTTAACGTATATTAAGTAAATGTAACTTAAATTTACATTTCAGGTTAATGTAAATTATGCTTTTGCAGAAATATCTTTTAAAATTTTGAGAATGGCAAATCGTTGCAGCAGTAAAATAATATGGCTGTTCTAAAAATTCTAAATACGAAGATTAATTAATTGAAAAATGCTAAATAATTCATAAATATGTCAATTAAATACTAAAATATGAAAGTGAAAGCGAAGGAAAATTATAACCCATTTACATGTATTAGAACTTTAATGATAATATCGAAAAAGGTTATAAATGAAGGTTACCAAGAAATGTAAATATAGGTTATTTTGAGGAATCCAACAAGAGTAATTTCACATTTCCAGCCAGCAATTAATAATAACTGAAATGAATCTGCGTTTATTGTTTTAAAATCACTTAGTTTGTTATTTAGCAACAGAGTAAGTTCGAACGAAAATTTTAAAATCTTACGCTCTGCTAAACGATAACACACATAAAAATATTTTAATGTGGAAGTTGCAAAACATTTCTCTAAAATCGCTCAGTGTATTTATTAATTTCGAAAGATTTATATATATTTCATTCTTCCGAATAGCAATACACTTTTTTCACATGGATAAGTTTTCTGATTAAATACGAATCATACATATCTTAACTTTGCAGTGATGCAGCGACAACGCAAGGCTTCTAATTACTAAGTTTTAATCAGAAGTTCAAATTAACGTAAAATTTATGTATCGTATGTAAAGAAAGTGGACCCCGTGGGGGGCATATTTGGTAAATCTCATGTATATAATGACCGTCCTTGTTTTGAAGGTTCAGTGTGCGAAGTTCCATTAAGATCAGAATAAAAGTATAGATTTATATGAAACACAAATGCACGAAAAATTTGCTTGATTTATGTAGATGACGTTTTGACAGTTGCAGAAACGTGTTTTGCAGTTATTACAGAATTGGTGTTTAGACTTTTTGCAGTCTTTAATGTTTATGTCTTTTCAGTCTTGATAGGTCCTATTTTGTTTATTTGGCTACAACAAAGCACTCGAGACCTACACTGGTGTGCAAAAATTAAGGGCGAAGTCGAAAAATTAGCATATCAGCTGAACGAAGAGGCAGAGCGGACAGAAAGACCAATCAGGAGATTAAGTAAGGTGATGTACGGTAGCACATGCGCCGATATGCAGGTAGACGTAATGGGATAGTGTCTGAGTAGCATTCTGGATGCTTTTACCCGAGGTCGAATCATTGGGAAGTTGGAGGAAGGCCGCAGTGTGACAACTGTGTCTGCAGAGTTCGGAATTGCTCACAACATCATTTCACGACTTTGGAGACAATAGCAAACTACAGGAACAGCTATCCGGGGGTTTAGTACTGGTCGTCTACGAGGAAACACACCCGCAGATGACCGGTATATTGCCTTACAGGCCAGAAGAAACAGGCGGCAGACAGCGGGAGAAATCGCTAGACACACGACACAGGCGACTGGACGACCGATATCGCGTTTTACCGTGGCCAGAAGACTGCACGGTGGTGGTCTGTTTGCACGACGCCCTGTACGGTGTGTACCTCTAACGCCTGCCCATCGGAGAAGGCGTTCTCTGTGGTGCCGGGAACACCGGAATTGGAGAGACAATGAATGGGGACGAGTACTCTTTACAGATGAGAGCAGATTTAGTCTGAGTTGCGATTCTAGACACATACACATCTGGACAGAGCGGGGAACACGCAATAACCCCTTCAACATCATCAAAAGGGACTGTTTTGGAGGTCGCGGAGTTCTCGTTCGAGCAGACATAATGCTTGGTAGCCGGACCGACCTTCATATCTCCCAAGGAGGTTCGTCACCTGGGACTGCTATTGTAACGAGGTTCTTCTTCCTTACATGCGTCTTTTCACAAGGGCTATGGGTCCTCAGTTCCTCTTCATGGACGACAACGCTCCACCTCATCGCACAGTTACTGTCGAAGAGCTGTTGGAGAGTGAAGATATTGAACACATGGATTGGTCGGCAAGGTCTCTGGATCTAAATCCCGTCAAGCATGAACGGAACTTACTAGGGAGGCCCGTGGCAGCACGTAACTTATCGCCAGTAACGATTCCGAAACTGCGATTGGTGCTACAAGAGGAACGAGCAACAGTGTCTCAACAGCTCATTAACAACCTTATATCCAGCATGCACAAATGATGTGAAACCTGCCTAGCAGTCAGGGGAAGATCATGTCCCCTATTAAAGACGGGATGTTTCTTGCTGGACACCCATCACAGGGATGTTTCGGCCTTCAGTCGCATTGCGCTCCATGCTACTTTTTCAATAAAGCTTCTTTTTATCCCTCTGATTTCTCTTTTAGTAAGTGTTGCTTACATTATTACATTCATGTCCTTACGTATTGGGGATCTTACGGTATTAAATGTGTTGATTTGGAAAGCTTTTGTACAAAGTTATATTGAAAAAACCGTCTGGTCCTTAGTTTTTGCACATCAGTGTATGTGCCTAAGGGAAGGGATGCCTTTGTGGTGGACTTTATAAGGGAAACTGACTCGTACGCACATTATACATGGAGTAAACTTCTAAAATTCGCATGCAACCAGCCCGTCCTCTAGGATTCGAGCCCCGGAGGAATTAACAAAGTTTAGCAACTTTACCGTTCAGCAACTGGTGGGCTAGTCTTGGTAGGTGCTGCAGCTCATCAGAGTTTATCATTTATGTATTCAGTTACCTGTATCACTCTATTTAGCTATCCATTATTGCCCGGTTGTAATTCGCACCATTTTTGTTCATTACTTATAGATAGATGATTTTGGCAGATGTAACCTTGCCGTCATTTGACATTTTGCATAGATAGTGGCTAAGGTCACCCTTGATAAAACAGCAGAATATAATTGTTTGTCTTCTGCTAAATTTGTGTAGATATGTAGGGTTGCGACAATGTCCTGTTGGACCCCTGCATATCTACAGAAATTTCAATAGCTGCAGTTAGTCTTAATTTTGTGGAGACCTTAATTAGTCTTAATTTACAGGTCAGTCAAATTACATCCGTGTTGTCACAATTTTTTGCATTTTGACGTAGCCTGAGTATGGGTTTTACCCTTGAGGTGTTTTGTTTTTGCTTGGTTTACTTTAGCGGTTATGCGTGCCATCTAAAAAAACTGAAAACTTTAGCACCACCACTACATTTTACAATGATTATTTTTCAATATCTGAATATAAATATTGAAAGCACATACACACGTTGCCATTTGCATAACCTATTGGCTATTTGTATTAAATATGCACGCATAAAAGAATATTAGATTAAGAATTGATTACCATTTTAATTATCAAAATTTAAGTTACAATACTTTAATTCTAAAATTTAGTGCGAAATATGGGCCTGTTTAAGACAGATCAGTTACTTTATGTCTGGTCTTATTTCACTTAGTTTTTAACCGTAAATTAGGATCAACTTTTAATTTTGTTCTGTACTTATTTTTGAAATATAACATGGAAGAAAATCCTTGTTCGTACTAATAGGTTGTTCAGAAAGGCAATAAAAATTTAATAGCTTGAATTTTTGAATTTGAATTTGAAATTCTTTTAAATTCGTTTTTTCGGTTCAGCCAAAAGTTAAGAAGTGTGCTATTTTTTAATCTTCAATTACAGTTCAATCATAGGAAATTTCTATCAGTTTTTCGTTTGCTTCGCGAGATAAAATTCCAGGTACATTTGAACAAAATAGATTTCTAATATACAATTTTCTTTTTCATAATCCTCGCGAAAATACATGTCGAAATTATTTATCAATGAAATACAATGATTTTTAATGTCGGATACTAATTCTTCTTTTATTTTCCAATTGTTTTCGGTTAGAAAACCTTCCAAAGTGGTAAAATGCTTAAAATATTATTATCCAGTTATTTGATTATTTGCTCGAGTTCGTTAATCATTGCAATTATTTTATCTCTGATAATAAACTAATTAACACTTTGTCCTTTTAATCCTAAATTTAATTCATTCAACTTGCCATAAATATCAGCTAAATAGGCTAAACAAATCAACCATAATTTCTTAAATAAACATTTTACGCAATTCAAATTTTGAGATCACAGAGGAAAATTTGTATTTCTGATCCAAGTTCAAAAAGACAATTAAAAATTTTGCCTCTTCGGAATGTAACAAAAGCGTTTCATATTCACTGCCCATCTCTTGGCATGAAATCGTACATGTTCTTGAATTTAGAGCTCAGCTTTTAATAAAATTAACAACTTTCACAGCTTTGATTCGAAAGGATTTTCAGGTTTCCAGGGATTGTTTTGGTTACTAATGCTTCCCGATGAATAGAGCAGGGAGTAAATTTAGTTCCAGATACGACTTTCTTTATTTAAGAAATAACACCGGAATATTTTCCTGTTAAAGCCCGTGTTCCGCCACTGCATACGGCTCTGCCCTTTTTTCAAGAAATATTATTCTCAGACATGAAACTGTCAAGTACTTTGAAAATTTCATTTGCAGTTGCTCTGTCTTGAAGAGATTCACAAAATAAACACTCTTTGGCAATTCGTTTATCGTAAACTAATACCTGAACAAACTTCATTACATCACTTCTTTCCCCAAATTCTAATGCGAAATGCACACTATGTTTTATTTTTTGTAAAAGTGTCTTTTTTATGGAATTTGCCATTTCCGAAATTCGTCGACTTACTGTATCATTTGATAACGGAATATTATTAAGTTCATTAGCCGCTTTTTCGTTGAATAATATGAAAACGATATCTTTAGCTGCTGGTAATATAAAGTTTTCTCCAAGAGTGTGATTCCTAGGCTTGGCAATTCCTAGGCTTACTAGGTAACTAGTTTCCAAAGCTTTTTCACTTCAAGTAACAAAACCTTTCATTACTTGTTTACTGTTTTTTAACTCCGTTAATTTCTTCCTAAAATATTCTTCAGATTTATCCTTTAAATTGGCATGCTTAAATTCAAGATGTCTTTTAAGAAACGATGGTTTCATACTTTGATTGGATAATAGTTCACTGAGTAAATACATACTGAGTAAATTGTGAAAGGGGACTTTTGTGCTTCCATACTGTGTATATCTCATATTCTCTGCTAAACTTATTTTTCTGGAAGGAAATGTGCGGCAAAGACTGCGATGAAAAATCTGAAAATGTAAATTTAAGTGCAGTTTTATAAAATATAAACTAAGTTAGAATTTTAATTTAGATAAGATTTTGTAAGAAATGACTCATGCTTTTTGATTTCAAAATTTTGAAAAAATCTTCTCCAAGATCATTAATACCTTCGTTTTCAATTATTTAAATTCTGGTGGAGAAAATTATGTAAAGTTTACTTAATTAATAAATTATTATGATTTGAACATTTACTATCACTTCTTCTTTCCATAGTCCTCTCCAGAATGGAAATTAGATGCTGAATATTTAAGTCAAGTGTTTGAATGTTTTAAAGTCAGTGCTTTTAGCAGCTCCGCTGGCACATACGCACTTTCGCGAGTTCTGCGAAAGTTGTTTCTGGTTTGAGCCATTAACCAATAATAACGTTAAATACGCCCCTTTAAGTAACTGAGCCATCTTATGTAGATTATTGGTATATTGATATATCTTATGTAGATATTGGATCCCTTGCTCTGGGGCTCCTCGAGCTTAAAAGCCCCATGCAACTTCATTTATATTTCATTCTTGTGAACCAGTGTGTGGGGGGTGTTAACACACTGGCTTGGCAAGACCATAAGGCTGACCAGACAGCAATGTTTATCATAATGCTGAGTAAAACGTGTATTTTACTTCTTTTTGGGGGACAGCGTAATTGTACGAGGAAGGTTTTTCATACTACGCTGCAGCAAAATCTTAGAAATCTAATTGATGCTGCCATGATATAAGAATTCAGGTTTCTAACAATGTCTCTTACATTTAAAGAATTAGTAGTTCGAAGACTTAAACACTTCAAAGTCACTAAAAACTAAAAAATGCTTTTATATTATTTGCTTGATTTAATTAAGTTTAGATGCCATATTTTGGAAAATTAAAAACTGAAAATCACGTTTTATTAGGTGCGGTATAAAAATTGGAATAGATGTTTATTTTGTTTATCTAACATATCTGCGTTGTCATTTATCGTAGTTAAAATCCGTAATTTAATCTAGCGTTCCGAAAAAATTTTAGAACTTAAAAAAAAAGTGTTCTGCGATAAGAATAGATTGGGAAATACTGTTCCATAGGATATTCATTAATAAAAGGAAATTTTTTTCATAAGAATCAGTAAAACGTGTACAAATATTATGTTAAAATATCACTTCTTAATTAAAAATATCTGAATTACACATATTCTTACACATGACCTTCGAATTTACTACCTGACCCACCAAGTCGAAAATTTACTATCTGACCCTTTAAAAAAAAAAAAAGTTTGTCCACTCTTAGGATAGAAAATTTGAAAATATCCAGCAAAATCCGGCATCCTTTCCTCGGAATCCTATCACTGATGGTGCATGATTTTAGTTGGTAGCGCCATCTGCTATGCAAAATACCAACTACCAGTTTTCGAAACTTGCCATAGATGACGCCACCGATGAAAGTACTCATAGAATTTAAGTCGATAGTTGCCATCTTCATTTTAAGTACAATGACTCGAAAAAGCATTCGAGCATCTAAAATTCTCTAACATCTAGAGTTAAAAATTCGGCTATTTTACCAAAATTAAATGTTTTCATTGCTTTCTCTATCTAAATATCATACTAAATCTATTACGAGGAATAATATTAAATAACACTAATGAATAAATTAAATATTTTTAATATCTTGCCTTTAAATGCGAAATTAAGTTTAAACAAGTATTGGGAGATTGAGGTACAAATGTTATAAAGAGCTAATTCCAGCTGGCTTATATTTTAAAACATCTGAAAGAAGGATTTCAACACTTTCGAAAGATTAACGCTGAGGAGCTACTTCGTTAACACGGATCGAAGAAATTGAGATTTCAGTTGATGAAAGCAAACTTACAACTTTTCATCGCAATCATGAAAAATCTGAGAAGGAAAGAGAAGAACTACTGAATTTAAAATAATTAATTAATTTTGAAAAAAGGTGGTGGATGATGATTCTTCTTTTGGCGATATGGTCATCTAATCCCCATTCGCCTTTAAGAGAGGAAGTATATAAGGTATTTTTCCCGCCTTGTTAGCATGCCTTGGTGGTATAGTGGTCAGCACACTAGGCGACTTTTCGAAAGGTCCGTGGTTCGAATCCCGGCGAAGGCATCGCTCATTTTTACTTTCTCCCTCCTAAAAAAAAACCTACTGTCTCTACAATGTCTACAAATGGATTGTGATAATACGTTCTTCACCTGTATGCAAAGATGAGGATTCAGAAAGTATGTTTTGAGGTAACACGAGATACAAGCATTCTTGCAATTCTTATCATTTAACGTAAATATGAAAACAGAGAAAAGTTCCAGTTACCCGAAACACGATATCCAATGTGCCGCCTAATCGGGATTATAGTTAGCGATGCTGACTGAC
This sequence comes from Stegodyphus mimosarum, assembly GCA_000611955.2. Taxonomy (NCBI): domain Eukaryota; kingdom Metazoa; phylum Arthropoda; class Arachnida; order Araneae; family Eresidae; genus Stegodyphus; species Stegodyphus mimosarum. The sequence continues at coordinate 16,220 of KK113653.1, read as the reverse complement.
GTACCGAAAAGCCCGGGTTCGAATCCCGGAGAAGGCATGAATGTTTATAAATGTATAGTACCTGTACGGCATGGAGGGTACTGTAAATATTCGGCGAGCCGAAAGTCCTCTCGAGAGGTTGCTGATTGGGAAAGAGGGGTCGGAGACCTTCGAACCCGATCTTCCGGGGTGCTCGTCATCAAAACTGGAGGCGGAAATGAGCAAAGTCCTCCTGTCACCTAAATGGTGCTCACGGCGGTTACCAACGACAGGTGCAATCTTGCGCTCCATGCCAAGATGAATTTCGCGGAATTGTGCTGATGTTACTGTGAGACAAGTGAAGTAAGTCACAACACAACAGTAACAGATATCCAAAGTTTTAGTTCCGTGGATTATTTATCTTTTGTATGTTATCCGAAATTAACTTCCTTTTTACGTGATTTCAGTTTTTTCTTTTTTTGTTTGATTGAAATAATACGAAGATATTATATTATACAGTGCATACTTTTAAAAACTGTTGACTTAATTTAGATGAATTTGTACAACGCAGAGACGTACTGTGTTTGAACGAGTCAGACCCTTGCCAGTAACAGGGAGGAAATATTGCATAAATAAGGATTTAAAAGGTAATAAAAATATTTAGGAGAAGCAACTATGATATTAGCTCAGATATTAAAATCTGATAACATGGCTCTGATGCTGTACAGATGGACCTTCTTTAAAGTGTTAATTTGATTTTTTTTATTCAAATCAGAAAGGGTTTCAAACTGTAAAGTGCTAAAAGGATATGAATGCATATTTCAGTATTGATTTTATTATTTTATTACCAGACAAATATTAAAGCAACATGTTCGTGTGCTTTTAATTGAAGCGAAATAGGTTCTATGATTTCTTTAACATAAAAACTAGCTTTTTATTTACTTTTAACACAGTAAATATTAAAGCATGTTTATATGTCTTTCGTTTCCGAACTTACGCAATTAAAATATAATTTCATTTATTTATTTAAGTTTTAATGGAAATTTACCTTATTTATTAAAATAAAAGCAAGTAATTAATTAAAAGAAATTAATTAAATGTAGTAGCAATAATAAAAGTAATCCATGCCATGCTATTTGGGCCATTACAAACTGTAATCCTATCACCAAAATGCGCTCAAAATGCCCCGATCTATTCATCGCAGCTCTAAAAGGCGGTGAATTTGTATATATTTTATTTACTATTTATGCAACATAGTTATTTTATTATTTATGCATTTTACTTTATTGTTTAATCAAGATTACTAGATTGCTGTATTCTGTTTTATCACTTATTTGATTCTTCATTCGACGTCTCGGTTGGTTTCAGACTCAAACACTCAGTTTACTATTTCACATCCTGAATTTTGATTTTCAGTTTTTTAGAAGAATGTGTGTCAAAATTTCCTTTTTATTGTAACTGTATTCAGTATTTCTTCAATTTTTATTTTATACACCATTGTATAGATTGTTGCGAAAAATTCGGCGGTTGCGTCTGTATGTAAGCTTTCCGGCATAGCACTAGGGTTGCCATAAAATAGTGTATGTGAGGGTTGCCAGATTGGCGACTTTATCGCCCATTTGGCGCCCAAATCGACGATATCCCATGGTCCAATCGGGAAGCTTCTAGAATAACTTCCTGTCGAGATATTTCTCGAAACGTGTGGAACCTAAGGAAAAGCTATATAAACCCCTGCGTTTCTGAGAGCCGGCATTGTTGTGAGAATAGCTGCTTACTGTGAGTGCTAAGCTACGCGAGAGTTTTGTGAACGGAAAGCGATCGAGATAGTGCTTTGCCGTGAAACTACCTTTACAGTATAGCTTGACAGTGTATTGGTGATTGTTCCACGGTGTTTATTACAAGTTTAGTGTTGCTGTGAAGCTACTTTTACAGTTACAGCCTGAAGCTGTGTTGCTGATTGTTTCAGCGTATTTATTGTAGATTTTCGACGCTTTTAAAGGTAATTTTGGAACTGTGCTGTAAATAGTGATTCTTGTAAATAAATTGTGCTTTTTATTGTTCTGCATCGTGTTTTCATCGGATACTCTCAAATCCACGAACCCGTAAAACGCAACAATATTTTATTTCATTCAAGATCCCATTTGTATGTTGTATATATTTTATTCTCCCATTGTATATATTATATTTCATCCAAGATCCCATTTGACGACTGCAAAACCAACTCCATTCCTTCCCAGAGGGTGGCACCAAACCTGGACTTAAAGGAATTTCTATATCGGATATGATATCAGCTATCCTGGATCGGCTTCCTTTTAATTTCGACGAACACTGCGAAGGCACTTAATCTACTATATTCGTAAAAGACTCTAGAGTAAAATTAAGATTTTCTGGTTAAAACTTCAAAAGTTAATACCAGTTCTAGGGCGAAGATTTTGGTCCTGGTCGAAACTCCATTAATATCTTTTACGCTTGGTTATAAAATCAATCAGTTATAAGTCTCTCGTTTAGAGAAGGTTAAGTGAAAGTCCACAATATTATTCTTGATAGCTGCACATTCACGTTGCCAATCTTCGACAGTGGTAAAATCTTGAGTCATTATTAGCGGTCACGATACAAAATCTCCAAAGGAGCCACTCGCGATAAAGCAACGTATAGTAGTTGCTTCGAATGATTCTCATAATTATTTACAAACAACTTCATCGAACTTTCATCTTTGCAATTCGTAAATTGACATGGCAAAGTTAAGTGGAAAATGATTTCATTTAGCAATGACAGTTTTGCTACTGCTTAAAGAAACTGCCGATAACATTGCAGTTAACACGCGAGTAACCTCATTTTCATCGAACTTGTTTCTGTTAAATGTGGATTAATTTCCAGGAACTTTCATTATATGTTGTCGACACTGGTAACAAGCTGCACATTATGAGTAATCATGATGTCCCAACACGCTCTTAGCATCTGCGCTTCCGTTTGATGCAATCTGAATTGATTCTCGAAAGCCACCTTTGTTTACATAAACAAGTATACAAATTAACTATTAGTGCATTATTTGTTATTTTTTTTTCATAAAAAAAATATATTAAACTTTGGCACTTGCAAGTAGTGGATTATTGTAAAGATATGGGATCCTACAATAAAAAAACTGTTTTAATAAGCACGATATGGTGCTATATTAAAAAACGGTAAACAATGATGATGCAACGTGAAAACTGGAGCAACGGAATATCCATTAAAATATCTGTTTCGAGGGCTATAGAATCTCACTTGTGATTCCACTCCAGTTCATTTACAGTAGCTGTAAATGAACTGGAGTGGAACTGGAGAACATTTACAGCTGGTAGAGAAAATTGACATTTGGTAAATGGGGAAAAGACAGCTGAATATCGCTTACAAAACAGTAATAGATTCGGGCAATTATCTGTGAAAAGTTTGTACTCATAGCTTTCTAAGCAGAGCTTTCGGTAAATTCGAAATATGATTATTTTATTTAAATAGCATCGTCTGTTCACAAAAATATGTACTTTTGATTTGTTTTACACTTCTGCTTTTAGTATAAACACGACCATGGCTCTGCTCTTCTTTGCTTTTGATAAAGAGGGACCTGTATCTGGCATCGTCCTCAAAATAAAAAGGGTCTTAATTAAACATAAGGCTGTTGCTTAGCCTAATTTCATATTTTAAACTTCTTTATCAATAGGTAACGTTGGTAGCCATCCTTCTTCTCATCGTTATTGTCTAAGAACTAGTTTCTTTTTCTTAATTTATACTACTGAAGTTGAATGAGAAGGTTAACCTTCGAAACTAGTCCTGCAATTTTATAAATATTATGCTGATTCTTGTTGCCTTACCAACTTCAGTGATCGTTTCTTGGCGTATTATTTTAATCCAGATTTTATTAGTACCAAACAAGCTTCGTTTTTTCTGCTGCAGTCTTCCTTGTGGTGTCCTGGTCATTTTGTGACACCTTTTTCTCCTTCTGTTGTGTCCACCCTTTCGGATTAAAATTTCGGTAATTTTCAATTTTTTTGTTTTGGTTTGATTTATAGTTTAGCCCCTCTCTTTTGCATTAGTTTATTTTCCATTTTTTCTTATTTGCATTAGTGCTTTGCTTATTTTATTGTTAGCTTCTTTATTTTACACAGTCTTAGCGTTAATTTGTTTTCATTTTTTATGCTTTACTGTTTACTAATTAAGTTGCTTCTGATTTCCCTCAAATTATACCTGCGAACTAGTAGCTATCAAGGGTGTTTAGAATTGTTTTCAGCCGCCCAACCGGCACAATGTTTGGCGTCTCTGACTGCTGTGCCGAAGGGCTCGGGTTCGAATCTCGGAGGAGAAATGGATATTAGTAAATGTATAGTGTCGGGGTAGCATGGCGGCACTCTAAATATGCGGCGAGTCGAAAGTCCTCTCGTGTGGTTTGGTGGAAGGGCAGAGGGCTGGGAGACACTCGAACCCGCCCCCCCCCGGAGTGCTCTCCATCAAAATTGGGGCGGAACTAAGTAAAATCGCACTATCACCTGCTAGGTACTGGAGGCTGCTGCCAACGACAGGCGTAATCTTGTGCTGAATTTCGTAGGCTTTCGTAGGCTTGTGCTGAATTTCGTAGACCACGAGGAATTTCGCAGGCTTGGGCTGACTATACGTCAGAGCATAAGCAACAACAACACACAACAGAATGTTTTTCTTTCCAAAACAGTTCAGAATTCCATCATGATAATAATTCCATGATAATATTCTCTGATTCTAAATCTGCGCCCCTGGCGATCCAGATGAGCAGCTCTCAACTTTCCCAGGACATAGTTGTGCTCATAAACGCAATAATAGCTGCCCCCAAAACCTGCACCCTACAGTGGATTCCAGCGCACATCGATATTTCTAGCACCAAGCAAGCTCACTACCTCACCAAAGAAGCCCGAAATGCTGCTCAAATTTCCAACAACATAATCCTTGCAGATGAGGATGCAATAGCCAGCCGAAGACTCGTGTATTCCATTTCCATCTATTGCATCAAATTTAGGCACTGCGTCGCATCCGTTACCTAAATATTCAGTTTCCAGATTTTCGACTTTGTCAGTTAATAACACTTATATCATAAAAAACGCAATACTGTTTATGAATAAATTCGAAAGTTTTTCAACTAGAAAGTTTTTTCTTTGTCGTAAAATCATTATTTACACGTGCTCCAGTTGATGGTAAACTCAAATCTATAGAAACCAGACTTCAAAAATTTCATTTGTCATGTTTCAAAAGTACTCAGTAAATTTCGCTTTGTCTGAAATAAACACATTTTGTTTTTCAAAATTAGAATCACATCAAATTTGGGATTAGTCATGGGAATTCATCTTAGTTCTATTTATTATGATATTTATATGGAAAATAAACTAACGCTACCTATTGTTTGATTCATGAATACAAATTATTTGAAATTTTATACTTTCCTGTGCGGTTCTGCTACATTGACGATACCTTTACTCTGTTCGACAGTCATAAAGATTGATTAAATAAAGTTCTTTAAATAATGTATTACATCACTTGCTACTCAGTTCACTTTTGAACTTCAAACACCCGATTTTCTTCCGTTGCTCAGCATCTTGGTCACATGCCACATATCCAATTGCAATGCTACCGCATACCGTAAACCTTAGTCCGTTTGCTTTCCATCACATTTCAAATCTTGTCATTCTACTAAGCAGAAGTCAGCATCATTTTACCGTCGTTTCCCAAGTACTTTCAGTTTGTTGCCCCAAGCTCGGCTCTTGATCAAGAATTAGTTTATTTAAAAGCATTTGGCACTGCTTTTTAACTAACTTTATTGACCAAACAGGTTAAAAATTTCTCATCTGAACACATCAAAAATCTCCTTCTCGTTTTAGAATTTTTTAAGAATTCTGTTCTCATTCCTTTCCTTCTATCGATTAACTGTCAAACTACATGCGTTTTGCAGAGTTTCAACCTTGGGGTTGTTTTCTTTCTTCTAAGGATAATATTCGTAGTTCCATCCTTAAAGACCTCATTCCTGATGTAAACTGTTGGGGGTATATACAGGATTCCTTGTCAATGTCTTTTAATTTACGTTCGTAAAACTAAGAGAGTAAACATTTCGCCCTAAGGAACGTAAGGCATACTGTAGAAAGAAAAAGAAATACATAAATCCTTTTTTGGCCAATACTGTCGGTCAGAAAATCGCGTTCTGCACCCAAAATTATTAAAAACAAAATCTTGGCGAAATAGATTTACTACAGACGTTTCGCAATTATAAAAATCTTTTAGTTCGAGTAAAGGATCACAATTTCAATCCGTCTTTGCCATCAGCTTTTAAAAAATTATTTCATATTCTTTTTCTTTTTCATTTTTAGATGGCACTGGTAACCTTCCTTCGTCTCACTTTTACCGACTAAGGAAAAGGTTCTGTTTCCTTATTTGCGTCCTTTCAATCGAAGAAAAGGTTTAATATTTAAAGCTTCGAAACAAGCTCTGCAAATCTGATCTTCAAGTAGTGCAAACACCGGAGTACCTGGCCTATGGTGACCTACATCCATCGATTAAATAGTTACTTTCGAATTTGCGACGAAGTAGCAGAGGTGCTTCTGAGGAATTCAGAAAAGATTCCCTTAATTTCATCACAAACTTTAAGCATATCCGCAAAGTAGCAGATATGCTGTCTGAATTTTTATTATTTTTCCTCACTGACGCCTTAGGCCTCTCAGGAGTTCCTGCAAATTTATAATTACTACTCTGATTCTTGTTGCATTAGTATCTACAGTAACCGCTACTCTGCATGTTTTTTTAACTCAGACACCACTGACGTAATTTCGGACTCTGATCACACCAAACCTACACTCCACTGATCACTGAAATAAATTCAATTTCCTAGATAACATCTGGTATTTTCAATGCGCACATGAGTTTCACATTCATTTCCTTTTTATTAATAAAAATTATTATCCTCTTAAACTTTATTGTAACCTAACATTTTTAGTCCAAAGGGGCTTTGTCTCTGAAGGACTATTGTTTTTGTTTTGCGATTCTGCGTTGGAAACATTAAAAGTCTGAATCACTTTTCAAACTGTTGCCACAAATTATTGCAGCCCTGTATTATACATATAGCCCTGTATTATGTATTTAAAGAAATTAAATAATGAAGAATCTGTATAAATGTATGTATATTTCTCCAAATATGATAAAACAACGGTTTCTAGAGCCATCCAATTTTGAATAATGTACGTTTCCACCCGAATATGCGCATCTGGAAGTGCAAATTTGGAATTTGTTTTATTATCTATTTCATATTTTGTAAAACTTTAACGAACTTTTGATGAACAAACTCAAACGATTTAATAGCGAGCAGTGGCAACACTCTACCGGGGGGGGGGTAAACCTTTTTATGTAAAGCGCGAGGAACTGGGTATCAAAAATTCTAAAGATGTATTTTCATATTTTGTAAAACTTTAACGAACTTTTGATGAACAAACTCAAACGATTTAATAGCGAGCAGTGGCAACACTCTACGGGGAAAAAAAACCTTTTTATCTAAAGCGCGCGGAATTGTGTATCGGAAATTCTAAAGATATATTCATTTAAAAATTATTTCATCTCCTTTCTTCTTGCATAAAAGCAAGCTTGCTACATAATAATAATAATAATCTAAAGCGCGCGTAACGGAAATTCTAAGATATGCTAAATTATTTTGCGATATTGCTGTTGAACTGAATTTTATAGTTTAAGTGCGAAGAACATGATATTTAATAAATGAAGGTAACAAACAAAACGTTAAAAACACCCCTTTGGACGTAATTTAAAATCTGAAACATTTCAGATTTTTTTATTTTTTAATTACTATTTTATTTATTTATTTTAATCCATAAAGTAAGAAAATTTAAAAGGGAACAGGTATTCTCCTCCATTGTCGCAGTCGAAACGAATTAAATGGTGATCACGAACGATGGAGGCAGCATCTTAACATAGCTCCGAAAATTTTTTAATGTATGTATCAATAAATGCTCACCTCCCTAAATAATTTTATTGCACTTTTCTTCTGCAACGTCTCGTCGATCAACTGAAGATTCTTTCAATCAAAGCAAAGAAGAAAACTCTTATTTTCGTCACTGTTGATTTTCTACAGGACAAAATAAAAAGAACGAATAAAACATTTAGATAAGTAACCTTCTTTTCTCTAAACTAAATCTAATCTATATCATTTAAGTGTCTTTAAATTCATTTAATTATTATTTTCATTAGCTTCTAGCATTATGCAATAGTTAGGAAATTGCTATAACCCTAGAATACTAACCCTTACATTTAGTACAGTAATAGTAACCATGCGTAAGCATTACTCACTACATATTTAAAAAACATTCACAGCATGTTTTAATATCATAATTATTGTATATGTGTACATACATTTGAATGCCACACAAAAATTTATTTATTTAACATATCTATGTAATAAAATTCAGCAAAATAAGCATACTTAATGAGTAAAAAAGGAAAACATAAGAATAAAAATTACACATAATAATGAAAATCATTGTATTGCAACAAGTTAAACGGAATTTCTGCTAATGTTCCCCGCATATTGGCTTTTGAAATTTACTACAATAAGTAGTAGTATACCTTCTTTTAAAATATGAACAAGAACAATATTATTTTCTAGGTCGTTTACAGGTATCACTTTCTTTACATGTTGATTAGCTTGTTTCTTCCTGTACGCCTTCGTACTTTTTATGAACGATTTCATCACTTATGGCATTTTCTATTACTGAACATAGATACTTTGGCATAGTTGGAGATTTAAGTCTATTTATTTGCCATCTTCTAGTAAGCTGTCGATGTAGATTTAACTTATACTGCAATCTTGATAATGGCTTAACAGAATTTTGTTTAGCGTAGACGTTGTGTGTATATATTACATATGAACTGATACATACCCTATTTAGCATATTATAAAAAATGCATAAAGGCCATCTACGTCTTTTTCTTCCATAATATGGTGACACATTTGATCAAAAGTATCAAAGGCTCCTTTTGATTTGTTAAAGTCACATACAACTTGAGGTGTTAAAATTCTATCATCAATTGATGGTTCTTGATGTGCCGATGATAAAAGCAGCACGAGTTTATCTACTTTTGGTTTATACGATAGTGCGATTAAATCTTTATGGAATAAAAAAAGCGAAGTTCCTGTAGCTCCTTGTTCAAATTTTATATTAACAAATTCTTCTAGAAATTCTCTTTTGTTCTTTTTTACAGTACCGATTACAGTCAACTGATCGTTATTTAGAAGTGACTGAACAAACGGTATGTTTGTAAACCAGTTATCCATAGTTATATTTCGGCGTGAATTTCTTATAGTTTTAATTAATTTTTTTTACGAAATAATCAGCAACTGGTTGCTTATTTGGGACAGTTCCTTTGTCCAGATAAGGAATTGTATCAATGATATATTTTGTAGTATTACCACACATCATCACTAATTTAATTCCATATTTATATGGTTTCAAGGGATATACCTCCTAAATGGACAATTTCCTCTAAATCCAAAGAGTTGCTCGTCCATTATTACATATGTTCCAGGTTTGTTATTTTTTTCTGCAATTCCTCAGTAAATTTTCCCAAACTTTAGAAATGGGAGCAAATTTACATTGAGTTTGATGTTCTTCTCTCATCTCTTAGCAATCAAATCTCAGACAATTTACCAAAACATTGAATGGTTCTTTGGACATTGTTGCTAAGTTTCTATCGCCACAATAAGAATTATCGAATAATAAGTCAGATGACAAATGATTATTCTGCTATGAAGCTGCTAAAATTATTAAACCAAAAGTGCCTTTAGCTCAATCAGTGAAAAAGAAGATAATGTAGATTTATTTTGCAACTTATACTTCAAACGTTACTGTTGCAACTCTCTGGGTTACAACGTGCAGGTTCAAAAGAAATAATCACAGCAGGGATTACTTTAAATCAAAATTTTAATATAGATATCTCATCACTAGCGAAACGTTACACTACTACTCTCTTACATAACAATTTCTCCGTCTCTTTTACAGTTAAAGAAAAAAAAGTAATAATAAAAATAGTCCTATCCCGAGAGGCACTCCTGTTGGCGCCGCCCGGCTGTTGCGTAATCTGTCCTAATGAAGCTGTCTCCTACATACTCCCCCTCTTTGAGTCGACTTCAGTCTTGACTCAAAGACATACAGTACCTGGTTGAAGAGATCCAATTTGTTAGGCACCTTGATGACACGTCAGTAGTAAGCGAGGGTACTCAGGTGACGGAAGTGCCGTCACAGAAAAGGGGCGTGGCCTCCGCCATCTTGGATTTCTCCGGAAGTGATGACACCAGCGCCATCTTGTATCACGTGATGGCGCTGGTGACGTGATGGCGATGATGACATCATCAAAGTTTCGTTTTTATTCTGTGGCACCGATTTTTTCAAAGTTTTTATTTTTTGTGGCAATGACACTATTTTTTATGTTTGTGGCAACGACCGCGTGTTTGGATCCACGTGTTTGGAATGACGTTAACTTTATTATTTTCCTTTATTATTTTAGTATTTAATTTTTTAATTATGTTTCATTATTTAATCTTTTTAATTTTTTAGTACGTCATTATTTTTAATTAGTTTTAATTAATCCAATTATATTTTAATCCATTTTTAATGAATTTAATATCATTTTCCTTGAATTTTAAAAATAACTCTCCGGACAGGATTCGAACTTGCTATCTCTGACATGGGAGTCCGGCGCTTTACCGCGCGGCTACCGCCTCCGCTTATCAAACCTGTTCTTTCACCTTGTCCACCCTGTTTGTCCATTTGACCTTGTACAGAGGGAACTGCCATAATGTCACTAGGCTGAAGGACAGCGCATGCGCAAACCTCACTTTAAGGCATTACTTTATTCCTTGCTGCTTTAAATATAAGATTTTCCCACAGTTTAATTTGTTTTGCTTTATTATTAGGATATTTTTCATTGCTTTCCTTTTTTTTCCTTCCTGTTCTTACTTAATTAAATTTATACGTTTTATTTTCGCAAATGTAAACTTTACTGTTGCAAATTAATGTTTCCACAATTTATTTTTACATTTTCTTTTCCCTTTTTATTTTGCAAAAGTTTTTTTTTTCCCCAAATTTATCACTTTTCATATTTTTACTTTAAAAGCTATTTTACGTTTAACTTTTTTTTTTGACAAAAGTACAATTTATTTTTACATTTTTCTTTTCCCTTTTTATTTTCCAAAAGTTTTTCCAAATTTATTCCTTTTCATATGTTTACTTTAAAAACTATTTTACGTTTAACTTTTTTTTTGACAAAAGTAATATTTATTTTTACAAGTTTTAATTTTTTTTCCTTGTTGCTTTTTGGTTTAAAGAAGTTGTTACTACATTTTCATTTTGCTTTTTTCTTTTTTTCTTGTTCTTACTAAATTAAATTTACATGTTTTGCTTTTGCTAACGTAAGTTTTACTGTCCCAAATTATTGCTTCCACAATTTTATATCCGTAGAAAAAAATTTATTTTTACATTTTCTTTTCACTTTTTTATTTTGCAAAAGTTTTTATTATTTTTACATTTTCTTTTCACTTTTTTATTTTGCAAAAGTTTTTTTCGAATTTTAATCCTTTTCATATTTTTACTTTAAAGACTTTTTTACGTTTAACTTTTTTGGGTTTTTACAAAAGTAATATTTATTTTTACAAGTTTAATTTTTTTTTTCTTTTCGCTTTTTATTTTAAAGAAGTTGTTACTACATTTTTCATTTTGTTTTCAAAAAAGGAATATTTATTTTTTTCGCATTTTCTTTCTTTTTTATAAATGTACTTTTTCTTTTGTTTTAAATACTTATTGCATAAAGGCTACTATATTCGAACTTACCTCAGCGTTGACTTTCTTAACAAGATACACGAGATGGTATTCTTTGAAATTTTTTCTTATGTTTTTTTTATTTTACTCTTAACTTCTTTCTCTTGTTTTAAATACTTATTGATGTTACATCTCCATTTCCTTCTGGAGGTCTTTATGGATAACATTTTCTGGAACATTAAACAGTATTTTTCTATGCAGTTTTAATAAAACATTACATTTCTTACTTTTCATACTACTAAATAGAAGATACTCAGAACTTTTCCTTCTAATCTATTGCACTAATTACTAATGACTGTACTAACTTTATGAAATACTACGCAAAACATTACGAATTCTCTTTTACACGTCTTACTTTTATTCAAAGGATACGCCAAACTGTGTCTGACAAATCTAAATTTTACACTTTGCATTTCCACATTTTTCCTCGGATTAAACTTTTATCCTACTTTTAAAATATATTCATGTTGCATTTCTGAATCCTTTTCCCTAAAAACAAATACAGACTTACACACTTTCTTTACTGTACAGACACTGTACTGTTACAGACAGTTTCTTTACTGCAAGACCTACTGACTTTGAAGAAATCCTATAAGGAATAATAAATTTTTCATGTCATAAAGTTCGCTCAAACCAATACATGAGTCATTTCTACCCAGTTTAGTTCAGTTACATACTAAAAGTACTTCATTTCGTATTATTTTACTCTATAGACATTTACATGAATATACTCAGGACACTCTTTTTTTATTCATCAGAAGGATTCCTTTATATTACTAACCCATATTAAGGTTTTTAAACACTTTACAAAAATATCTTAAATTTTATTGTGCACATCCTACCTAAAACCACTAAAAATTTTCTAAACCTTGATTTTTTATTGTGAAAACATCACTTGAATCCTTAACATGATGTCACCCATCTACCACAGAACCTCATAAATGCTACTATATTTGAACTTACCACAGCCTTGACTTTCTTAGCAAGATACACGAGAAAGTATTATTTTCACCTATAATTACACATAGAATTAATATTCAGCCATGGGAATGAAACTTTGGAATACAAAAATTTCTTAAGATGGAATATTTTTTTTCAACCAGTAAATATGATCATTATTTTTGCTGAGTCTCATAGCCTCTTAAGGTATTCATTGTAACTTAACTAAAAGATACCCATATTTCACACTAATGACAATAATTTATTTAGCACTGAACTGTTACAGCCTTTTGAGAACGAAATTTAATTTATCATACCTGGCATATAAACTCCTAAGTAGTTATGCTACATTACACGAAATATTGAGTAAAGTTCCAAATACTGATCCAGCATAGTAATTAAAAGATTTAACACAGTCATTTTAAGACAGAAATTTAAAATTGACATTATTTTTTAACACTGAGCTCTTGCAGCTCTTTGAGAACATTTAACTTCTCATGGATAGCAAATAAAATTATACATAAGCATCATACATAACAAATAATAATCCAACTTAACTTAAAAGTTTTAGCACATTCTAAGTTAGGTACGCATTTCAAAATTGACATTGTTTCATAATGAGCTCTTAAGCTTTTTTGACATTTAACTTCTCATACATAGCAAACAAAATCACGCGCAAATATTGTATATTGACTGAAACTCCATATAATGATCAACTATAGTCATCAACTTTAAAAATTTTAACGCAGTTTAGTATGACTTAACATAAAGACCACACTTTCAAAAAAGCATTATTTTAATTAAACATTGGAGCCACACAATTCTGTGCACACATATAACATTTTATTTACCATGAGCATCACACATATTAATTAAATAAAAAGTACGAAACACATTTCTCTTTCAATCAGCTGTATTCTTAAGAAAAGGATGAAGAAAAGATACAGTGCTGGGAACCGTTTGCTGTTAGTGTTCCTCATTTCCCCACGCAATGATCAAAATATATATGTACTTTAAAATCAGTTAAAAAGTATTCAAATGCAAGCATTTAAACAGGAATACTTCACAAATTAGATAAAAGATAGGTATACAATGAACTTAGTGATAAATACAGAAAAACATGTAAAGACCAAGGGAAAAAAATGCATTCGCGGAGAACTTTCTGTGGTAAACTTTTCTCTATTTTAGCATATTGGGATTGCATTTTTTCGTTTTAGATTAAGCAATTAAAGGCAATTCCTGTATAACTAAAGATTTTGTTAACACTAGTTGGTAATGTAAATTATTAGAACAGTCCCAGACATATAGGAGAGGTATGCCATATCCGTAGAGAAAACTTTTTTCCAAGCCAAACCGTAATAGTGAAATATAAAATGGAATAAGAAAATGTCAGATTTCCAACATAATTAGTATCTGAGTATGCAAAACATAAATAAGAAATGAATGTTTTTTCTGTAAATGTTCCGAACATTATAAGTCAAGAATTAACTAGTTTCATAAAGAGGGCATGAAAAATAATGAAGTATTTTCAGTTTTATTTTGTCTGTAGTATATTTACTTATACTAAAATCTTCCGTTTTGTTGGTTGTATTCTACATTTAGGCACAAGTTGGTTAATCAGAGTGATTTTTGTGTTCTAAAGTTTTAGATTTAGAAATATTACAACTTGAGAAATAATACATATCAAAAGCAAAAAGATTAGAACGGAGAGAGAATATACCATAAGCAGGCGAACGTGATAAATTATTTTTTCGCTGATTTTCACGAATTCATAGATTGGTATCAAAATTATAATGCCCTGTATATGAACTATGATTGTTTTCAAATACATTACTATCACTGTTTTCCATTTACATAGACTTTAAAAAAGCATTTCGTGTTAATTTACTGTTTTTCCTGAGATTTATCCACGTATTTACTTAATTTTTGCATTTTTTGTTTACAATTATAATACTGAAAGAACCTAAGAGAACATTTTTTCTTGAAAATAATCCATATTTTCCCCAAACGCTATTTCTTTAATATCTTTGAAGTAACCCATTAAATGCTCAGACAGTGTTCCCAGTGTCTGAGGGAAGTCATGAAGTTAGAGAATTTAAGTAATATTTTATCAGTATGCAGAATTTTTAATAAGTTTTAGATGAAAATTAACCGAATTTAGTCGTTCATTACTATTTTTTTCTACTTCTCATACCATTACATTTCCAATGAAATTTGATTCATTGCCAGATAGTTGAATGTTTGTTATTTTTTTCGCATCCGAATGCATTTCGTGTCTCACATATGCTCATTACATATAATTTAACAAAATTACAAACAAGTTAGAAGTTAAGTTAATATTTTCTGAAATACTACTGTACATTTTATTTCGGAAAGTTTACACAAGTATCTTCATTTTGAAGCCTTCAATGTTTCTTTTCTTGCATCCCAAGTAAAGTTTGAGCATAAAATTTTCAGTTTTGAGACGAAGGTTATTTGCGAATGACTGGGATGTTATCATGTTTTCATAAACTGCTTTTGAGAAGTACCTTATCTATAATCATTTGAACACTTTTGAATATTACCATTTTGTACATTACTGCCACTGCAAATCATTTAATTTTCGAATACTTTCCTGTTTATCTTTTACGACGCCTTGTAAAGACTTGGGAACAAATTTTTACGAAATACTTATATTGTTTCATTTAATAATTTTTTTATACTTTGGAAGATTTAACTTCAACAACACTACCACGCTGAACCAGAAATTAAGAAAAGAAATGGAATTTTTATCTTAGTATGCTATAGGGATAGATTAATTCTTTTCTGACGCTGATGTATTCGCCTGTAGATAACGGAGACTTTTAATCCAGTTCATATAGACATTGAATATTTTGTCTAAGTCACCACGATCACTGACTTGCATTATCATAGATTTTCTTGTGACGTCTATTTCTTTCTTAAAAAGAAATTTATACACTATTTTCTTTAGAAACATGTCTAAAACATATCTCATCTTCATAAGAAATATCGTCCTTTTGATTTAAATTTCTAAGAACCCTTATTTTGTAAACGTGCTTCTCTCTGACTCAAATTTCTTCTTTATGATATTCGAAATGAACATTTAACCGTACATCCCTAATAGATTGTATTGATGAACCAGGGTTAACTTATTGTATTGCGTATCAAAAGAATATGTGAAGAAAGTCATGTTTTCTCCCTAAATGCTCATTTTTCAAGTCCAATTTTACTAACGCACACATGTATTTATTGCATTTTTAATAAAATCTTAAAGGCTGAAATGAGTGTTTCATTACCAAATTTGTACTTTCCGACTTCAGTCTACGGAAACGAAAACATTCATAACTCATTACGAAGAAAAAATTTGTACATGTTACACTTTTTTGATTAATTTTGAAACCACTTGATTATCTTTGAAAGATTGTGTCCTATTCCAGTGCTAATATATTGCTAATTTTC
>KK113652.1:23347-45678 GCA_000611955.2 Stegodyphus mimosarum | reverse complement strand
GTTTAAGTTCTATTTTAGTTTATTTAAATTTATTTGATTGTTAAGTTCGACCAAAGTGCGGTCATTTACGTTCTGTATCTCTTCCGAGTTGGGGAGTTTTGTATTTACTAGTGATTTAATAAAAGAGGATTTCAAATCCCTTTCACATGCAGTTATTCTCCAGCCCAGCAGTTACCTCAGATCATAGCGTACCTTCCGCTCCCTGTTCCAGGTCAGGACTTAGAACTTGAGGATAAGAACCGTTTACAGAATTTACCATGTTTCCCAAAAGGATACACAGAACACTAAGTCCTGACAGAGTAAATGCAAAAAAATGATCATATAAACTATATATACCAAACAATATGAATGCTTGAAAATAGCATATGAAATATACCTCCATTTATAAGAAAGTAACTATACAAATATATATAAATTCAATGTCTTATTTGAAATATAAGGTGTAATTATATAATGATGTATATGGAACAATATCTTATATAAAAAGAAACATAATAACATTAATAGTATACCTTGAAATCATAATACATTTGCTTGAAATAGACACAATTAACAATTGTAATTTATATATTTTACTAGAATTAAAAATAATACCAAACGTAATACATACTACATATACCTCAAAGCAATTCTTTATATTAATTAATTCAAAAAGCATATTATCATTAATCAAAGAAGTATATAATGCAACATATGAAATAATTGTGGTATGCCTCACATTATTAGAAAGGATTTTCTATTTAAATACCATACAATGAAAATATTATATTCATAGATGTAGCATATATGTTATTCATAGATAGAAATTTTCATAATAAGGTTACTTTTAATATAATATTGTACACAATTATGTGCAATTTAAAATTAAAGCAAACATACAAAATCCATCGAAATATCAAAACACCATACCTCAGACAACCTAATAAACAATTTACTAATACAATTACCTATGTATTATAATACAATTTATAAATGGAAAAATAAAATAAAATAAAATAAAAGCAAAGTAAAATAAAAGTAAATTGGCACATAGTAATAAAACGATTAATAAAATAAATAATGTCAAATATATTACGACAATTGAGAAAGTAGAGTAACTGTAAAGTTAGCTTTCCTACATACAGACAGTCTTAGTAAAAAAATCGTTTTACAGGCAAATATAATTATAATTCACACAATAACGGCAATAACGAAGCTGAGTAATATTGATTAATTAATAAAAAGAAAAGTAATTAGAATTTTAAAATTCCGGCTCGACAAATGTGCCATTTTCGATTATTTAAACCTGAAAATTCAATAAATTTATTCTGTGAGAATTTTAAAATTTTTCACTTTTTTGAGCTCTCCATAGGACTCTGTTAAACACAATTAAATAATTTGCCTAATATAAATAAATATAAATACAATAAATACAAGAGCAGTATAGCAGAAATTAAATATAAATAATTACATTTAGGACCCATTATAAAATAACTGAATATACAATGTTGTCAGTTAAATAATAAGTAATTAATAATTAATATATCTATATCATACACAATTATTATAAAATAACTGCCAAATAAACATAGAAAATATACACAGTCCAGTCACATTAATGTGACCATCTGTCAAAAGCCAGAATAACCACCTTTCGCAGAGCGGACTGCTGCGAGACGTGCAGGAAGAGAGTCACATAGGTCCCTGAAGGTGTTCTCTGGGATGTTGAGCCATGCCGACTCTAATGCCGTGGCCAACTGCGCTAGATTACGCGGTTGAGGATCCATGGCGCGAACAACTCGATCGAGATGGTCCCACAGATGCTCGATTGGGTTTAAGTCAGGTGAGTTTGCTGGCCAGGGGAGGACGGTAAACTCATCCTGGTGCTCTTCGAACCACGCACGTACACTGGCAGCTGTATGGCACCTCGCATTGTCCTGCTGGAAGATGCCATCATCCTGAGGAAAAACAATGCGCATGTAGGGGTGAACATGGTCCGCAAGGACAGATGCGTACTTGTATTGATCCATTGTGCCTTCCACAATGATCAGTGAACCTAGAGAATGCCAGGAAAACATTCCCCAGACCATAATGCTCCCGCCTCCAGCTTGGACCGTTCCGGCAATGGTTGCAGGGTGGTTCCTTTCAGAGGTTTCACGCCTTATACGCCAACGTCCATCTGTCCGATGGAGCATAAAACGCGATTCATCCGAAAACGCAACCTGTCGCCACTCAGTGGACGTCCAGCTGCTGTACTGGCGTGCAAATTCTAGCCTTCGCCGTCGATGAACAGCAGTCAGCATAGGTGCACGAACCAGGCGTCTGCTTCGGAGGCCCAGACGCAGCAATGTTCGCTGAATAGTACTTTGGGAGACACTTTTGGTAGCCCCTTGGTTCATTTTGGTGGTCAGTTGCTCAACGGTAGCCCGTCTATCTGCCCAAACGCATCTCCGCAACCGTCGTTCGCCTCTGTCATCTATGGCCCGTGGTGCACCACATTTGCCACGTCGCTGATTTTGGACAGTCCCATTTTGCCAAGCACGGTACACTTTTACCACGGCGGCACGCGAACAGTTCACAAACTCAGCCGTTTCGGAAATGCTTCCACCCTTGGCCCGAAAGCCAATGATCATGCCGTTTTGGAAGTCGGATAAATCGCTTCGTTTCTGCATTACGCCAACCCTCACACATTACCCTCACACACCCTTTATATACGCTCAACTGCACTGTGCTGCCACCTGCCTTCTGTGATTGGTTATTTAACTCTGACATGGAAAGTACTTGGTGGTCACATTAATGTGACTGGACTGTGTATAATGTGACCATGCTAATATAATATAAACACACTTCATATTCGATAATACCAATATTAAAAATATTATATACCGAGTTCTTTCCAAGATACAAACAGTAGTGTGTTCAACACTATCCATTGTTCAAAATATGTAACATGAATTCATTTCACACTGCGGGTTTAGCAAAAACTGAAATATATTGTATATTACACTGCTAATATGTATGTACGTATTATTTAAGTGTAACTCAGTTCTTTTCAAAATTCAAGTCATTAAAATACATCACTCTTTATAGTTCAAAAGATATATAGCATGTCCACACTGTTCATAGTTCAAAGGATACATGGCACATGCACTATAATTTAACACAGATAAAACTATGTATGATGCAGTTAAATTTTGTAATTATGACAAAGAAAAATAGTATTCCATAATTTATGAAAAACGCCGCATATGCATGTCTTTATTATATTACTCATATGATGTTAGACGTCTTATGCGATCAACATGTGTTCTATAACATGGACAGTCAGAATAGAAGGCGGCATGATCAATAGAAACAGGTACCCTGGCAAACTTATTGTAATTGAGACAATTTACACATGCTAAAATATCTGTGGTGTAGTCTCGTGTATCGTGATCCTTAGCGCATTTAGCACAAGCAGCTCGTTTGCGACAATTCTTTTTGTAGATGTTTAAAGTTTTGACATTTGAAACAACGCTTTATGTTGAAATGTTCAGATATAGTATGACTTTCCCAACCAATAACGCGGACAACGATGCACGAAGAAACACGTCTTTTAAAAGGCGGATAGTGCTTAGGGAACCCAATCGCCAAATCCTGATGGTGGAGAATCATCATCCACCACATTTCTTTAGTTCCGGCGCTAGTGTACAGTCATTAGGTTGCTTCTAAGGAGGTGGGAGAAATATCTTAGAAGTAAAACTGAGCTGTTTGACACTGAGTATTTTTATTTTATAAACAATTAACGCATTTCCTTGTATATATACAAAGACAGTGACTTTAAAGTAAGGTTTTCTATTAAAATTATTTGCATTAATATTTCTGGATAATACATTGCTCGACATTGAAAATGCAACACCAAGAAGGAGTGGTCAGGAAGTGATGCAATTTGGAAAAAAAGACAGAGACAGCAAGCAGCAATAAGTGATCTTTATTTCAAAATGATAGTCAGAATACATAGCAAACACGGCTCTGCTCAGCAGGATGTAGGACCACCGCCGACAGCGATGCACGACGAAACACGTCAAGGCATAGAGTCAATAAGAGTGCGGATGGTGTCCTGAGGGATGGCTCTCGATTCTCTTTCAACCATTTGCCACAGTTCGTCTTCTGAACGAGGCAGGGACAGAGTCTGCATCCCACACATGTTCGATTGGTGACAGATCAGGAAAGTACGGTGGCCAGGAAAGCATCTGTATACCTTGCAGAGCATGTTGGTAGATGCTAACACTATGTAGTCGGGCGTTATTCTGCTTGTTTACCTGCTGAAAAATTGCATTAGGCAGCCCCTGAAGGTAGGGGATTGCCACCGGCCGCAGTACATTATCCAAGTATCTTTGGGCCGTCTTCGTGCCCTGAATGCGAACTAGAGGTGACCTGGAATCGTAGGCAATTGCGCCCAAAGCCATTATGCCACGTTGTCGCGTGTTGGGGCGTTCCACAGTTACTGCTGAATTAGATCTGTCTCCACGTCGACGCCACACACGTATGCGGTGACTGTCACTGGATAAACAGAAGCGTGACTCATCTGAAAACACGATGTTTCGCCATTCTCTCATCCACATCGCTCCAGTCCGGCACCATTCTAAACGTTGTCGTCTATGCTGTGGGGTCAATGGCAATCTTCTTAACGAACGCCGAGAGTGCATTTCACGTTCAACCAATCAACGGGAAATGGTTTGGTCGGCACGGGAACATCCAGGGTATCTTGCACATGCTGCAGAATCGCGGTACAAGTGACTTGCAGGACCACCACAGCTTGTCGGCGGATGCGTCGATCCACGCGTGCTGACGTCACTCTGGCTGCACCTGCGCCCCTCCTTCTTCCCACATTTCCTTTTTCGAATCATGTTCGACATAGCCGATGCACTGTGCTCGTATCCATGTGGGTATCAGCTGCGATTTGGCGTAAGGACCAACCCGCCGTTCTTAGTCCGATCAACATAAAGCTCGTAAAATCGTCTATCTGCAGGAAGTTCCATCGTTGACGGCGGCCTGGCATTCTCTGCTATCACAGGTATCCACCGTAATCAAGCTGTCAAATACATATCTAATGTATTCATGTAACTCTGCCAGGTATCCAATGTATTAATGTATTTTATTGATGGATCATATTTCATGCACTTAAGAAGTATTACTATTGTAATTATTATTATTGTTATCAAGCTGTCAAGTGCATATCTAATGTATTACTATTGTTATCAAGCTGTCAAGTACATATCTAATGTATTCATGTAACTTTACCAGGTATCCAATGTATTAATGTATTTTATTGATGGATCATATTTCATGCACTTAAGAATATTATTACTATTGTTATTGTTATTAGTATCAGTATGATTATTATTAATATTAATATTAGCATTTGACATTTTATTATTATTTGTCTTATATATATGTATTATTCTGTATGTATATGTATTATTATTATTAGTATATGTCGATGTATCTAAGAATTATGTCAACGTGCGCCCAAGAGTTTCACCAACGCATTCTACAGCTAATATATTTTAACAGCTTATATATTATATTCACGCAGCTAATGTATTCATGAAACATCATCCAAGTCCGTGTTCGTTCATGCAATTTCACAGAGAAGCAAATGCATTCCCGAGGCAAGTCTCCTGGGACTCGATAGCTGCCGGTTCAAGATAATGGAGGGCGTGGGACATATACCTGCTTACCTTTGTTAGACATCAGGTGTCCCCGTCCTCCGTCACCTATCACCTATCACAGGTATCCTGCGAGACAAAACCAACTTTCTTCGATAATTCGTCTGGCAGAAATAACGAAACGAATATTGCCCATTCTGCACGTTCCTTTCCTTATATCTTACTTCACGTGGGTCGGAGAGCTGCGCATTTTACATCATTCGCATAACTCAGTGGTGTGCGTCTAATCTAAAATTTGCATAAATTTCTGACCACTCCTTTTTGGTGTTGCATTTTCAATGTCTAGCAGTGTATATATATTTATATATACATATATATATGTGCATGTTCTTCTACCACTTTCTATAAACTATATATATATGTATAGATAGATAGGTAGATATACGTATATTGCTTCTGGTTTTTTTTTGCATGTGGTTTGTTACGAACTCAATACAGGATGGATTTTAAACGTACTTTTTAGCCAAAGGGGCAACTTACCCAGAAGGGTTATTAATTTCGTTTTGACATTTTGTGTTAGTTAACTAGAAAAGTCGGAATTACTTTTCAAATTGTTGCCACTAAATATTAGAGCCCTCCATTATTTTTAAAGAAATTAAGTAATGAAGAATCTGCATGAATGTATGTATGTTTCTGGCATTGCAAAGGAACAACGGTACCTAGAGACATACAATTTTGAATGACGTAGTCCTCACTTGAGTATGGACACCTGGAAGTCCAAATTTGCAATTTGGTTTATTAGCTATTTCATATTTTGTAAAACGTAAATGAATTTTGGATTAACAAACTGAACGATTTCCAAAAGAGTAAAGGCAGCACTGTATAAAAAAAACGTTTTTATCTCCAGCGTCCGAGACTGTGTATCGGAAATTCTAAAGATATGCTCTTTTTAAATGTTTTGCGATATTGATGTTGAATTGCATTTTATGGTTTATGTGCGAAGAATATGATATTAAATAAATAAAGATGGCACATAAAACGTTATAAAAAAACCGCTTTGGGCGTAATATAAAATATCAAAGGCTTCAGATTTTTTCCTTTTTTAAATTTTATTTCACTCCCACTTTTTGCTGCTTTCAGTGAACAAGGGAATTAGGTTTTGATTTGTTTTTACTACATATTTATTCATTTTAATGAGTTTTCTTGGTTCAGAAACACTCTGATCTGTTTACTTCTTTTGTTGCACGAATCCTTTGATAACGATGCAGCGAAAGATGTAAATTTCTTTTTCCTTTTTTTGTTTTCACATTTTTTGCTCCTAATATGCAGTTTTTCACTATGCTGCAGTTTTTATTTTCTTCAAGCGATTTGTCTGGAATTGAATATAGAAGCAATTTTTTATTAGTTATTTATTTATTTTGTTGTTAAGCTATGATTCAGAAGTTTCAAGACTGTTACATTTCTGAGTAGGGGAGCGCGCGCGAACCGGTTCTGCCGCGTGGGGGAAGTAGTGAGGGGTCTTAGGGAACGAACTGACGCTGCGGCAGGTGAATGCGGAACCCTGGAGAGTGCGCATCGTTGCACCGTGAGTGCGTGTCATTGACCTCATTCGAAAAGTGGGAGAAACGAAAATGGAGCAGTACTTGGAGCAACGTTATGCGATTAAGTTTTGCGTGGGCTGAACAAAACCGCCAGGAGACTCTCGGTATGATTCAAGAGGGCTTTAAGGAAGAAGCCATGTCCCGTACAATGGTTTTCATGTGGCGCAAACGTTTCGTAGCCGTGGGAACGTTGAAGACGACGACCGTTCTGGGAGGCCATCATCAAGCCGAACGGATCAAAATGGGGAGAGAGCGCGGGAATTTTTAAACAATGACCGTTGTAGTACTAGATTAATTGCTGATGAACTGGGACTCAGTCAGACTACGGTGTGGAGGACTGTAACAGAGAATTTGATGATGCGATAAGTGTGTGCCAAAAGTGTTGTTGGTTGATAAAAAGAAACGGCGCATGACTGTTTGCCAGGAAATGCTCCAACCGTTGAATGTTGATCCGAATCTTCTGGAGAAATTGGTTACTAGTGATGAAAGCTGGGTCTATGAGTATGATCCTGAGTCGAAGCGTCAAAGCTCAGAATCTTGCTTCTCGCCGAAGCCCAAGAAAGTTCGCATGAGCAAGTCGCGTGCGAAGTGCATGCTGATTGCTTTTTTTATGGTAAAGGAGTGATTCACAATGAGTTTGTTGCTCATGGACAGACTGTCACAGGTGACGTTTTACACTGGTGTGATCCGCCGCTTGAGGGATCGAGTCCGCCCGGCGATCAAGGGCGATTGGATTCTCCAGGACAACGCGCCCGCTCACATGTCGCGCGCCGCAGCGTGACAACACTGCCGCAGCCACCCTACAGCCCCGACGTGTCTCCGAGTGACTTTTTCATCTTCCCCCGAATCACGACAGGCCTAAAAGGGAAGCAATTCGACTCCATCGACGCTATCCAGTAGGCTTCGACGAGAGCCCTTGACAGCATGACGCCTGAGGCCGTCCAGAAGGGCTACGAACAGTGAAAGACGCGCTGGCAGCGCTGTGGTGATACTGAAGGATCATAATCTGAAGAATGTTAGTCTGCTGTACTTAAATGTCAATAATTTTTCTAGTTCTAAGATAAATCTTGAAACTTTTGAATCACACCCTGTGTATGGTTGCAGACGAATATATGTTAATTGGCAGTAATTTTGACTAATAATATGAGCTCGTAACTTTTCAAAAAGGTTTGCATGACGACTCAGGTTTTCGTAGGATATTATTTTATGTTTTGATGAAATGTATTTAAAAACCAAAAGATATTATTTAATTTGAGCAAAAGTGATTATATAAACTTGACTGCACAGTACTAGTCATATACTACAGTAACATATCTGTACTACAATAGCGTATATTCGCCAACTTATGGTTTGAGGCACCCGTGATAAATTAGCTCTGCGAATTAGTTTTGAACTTTTCCAAATAATGTGTAAGAAGTCTATATCAAATCAACAAAAAGTGATAATTTATTTTGCCTCAAAGGCAAGAAGTAAACTCTTTGCAAATTAATGCATGTTGGGAAAATATTTGTATTATATCTGCTTTTCCTTTAATTCTTCGGGGGGGGATTCAGTTATCATATCATGCATACTTAGACTATGGTACATAGTTAAAAATTCGAAGTTTTATGTTTTATATTTTAAAACGGAATTACCTTCTTTCGTGCTTATTTATGAATAATTATTAAATACCTGTCAATATAAGGTAACAATATAAGACAACAGAAATCCACGAAATAATTTTTAATTTGCAAGACTGATTTCGAAGTTTTAAATGCAGAACATTCATGTTCAATTGCAGAAGATGAAATAACGAAAGAGAAATCTGTGTTCAGGTGATAAGTGATAAGAATGACAGGAAGAATGTCAGGCTGCTGGCGGTATCTAGTGATGAAAAATGAAAACAATTGAGAAATAATTTTCTTAAAAACTGAGAGTAATGATGGATTGGATGTGGGTTCCTTAACTATACCTAAAAAAATTTATGAATGTAAAACTCCTCTAGAAAATCTAATTCGCAAACGGAAGGTGCTTTTGAATAATTTTAGCCGATAGAAAATATGGTTGACATTTTTTTATTAACAGTGGTGGGCAACAATGTATTTATGTGTTTCTTCTTCCTCTTCTATGCCTTATAAAATTTTAAGGTACTCATAGTTTGACTGATATATATTAAACCACACTGGCAAAAAAATCCTGTGTATACCATAGAACTGAAATTCAGAATCGGATCTTTAAGTATGAAACTGTAAATTTTAATCATAGAAGAAAAAAAGCACTAAATAGTTGAATTAACAGTTGAATTCCTGTTAACTGCGTTTAATTTTATAGCTAATGAATGAATCGATGAAAAAAGGGATTGACAAAAGAATTCTTGTAACCTCCAAAAACAGAGAGGGCTTTTTGTTGTGTTGAAATGAGAATGTTTTAACTGCTTGGTAAATAATATTAGATGAAAAGCCCTTGTCAACAGCAACTGCTTTCAAAGTAGCTTAGTTCCTGATCATGAGCCGACATGGAGGAACAATTTTCAAGTGCTCGAAAAACAGAGGAATAATATGAAGCTAAATTCTGTTTAGTATAATGACATGATCTGAAGTTTGGTGGAAAGCAGGCAAATGAATGTTTGCCGTAAACAGTATTAGTGAAGCTGGATATGTTACGTGCGCCCAAGATTTCAAGGAATGGAATGGAAAGGAAGCAAGGGATATGTCAAGTGACCAAAAGTCAAAGAACAGAAGGGAGCCGGATGTCTCAATACCAAATCAGAACTGAATAACAGGTGCAATTACATTTTCTAACTTTTTGCGGTTAAAATTATTAATAAAGGCGTTTTACATTCATAAAACCTTTCAGTTCTAGTTAACGATCCCAATTCAAATTTGCCTTAACCGTCAGCTTTTGAAATATTTTCATAGTTGCTTCGTTTTTCTCATCAATAGATGGCGTCAGTAGCTTGACTTTCGTACTCTTATTCTTATCGCTTGCACACGGGCTTCTCTTTCATCATCTGCACTTCTGAAGCCAGAGAAGAAAGCTCTATATTGAAATCTTCGACACCAGTCCTGCAAATTTATGAATATCGCGCTAATTATTGTTGCATTCGCATCTCCAATAATCCTTGTTAGCTGTGTTAGTTTAACTCAAAGATCTGAGAGTTTATTCTTCTGGAAAAACTTATTTAAAGCCAGATAAGCTCTGAAATTTGAAGCTTTCTGACGTTACATAAAAATGATAAATCGTCAGATTAGTAAAGTTAAAAGCATTGGTTGAAATGTAATTAAAATACTAAGTTATTTGTTTTATAATCGGGGTTTGAAATAACAGGTCATAATCAATTAAGAAATGTTTTGTTTTTATCATATTACAAATTAACTAAAATACAAATACCTTTCAAAATTAAAAAAATAAGGCATTAAATAAGACTGCTATCGCTTGTACACAGCGAAAGCACACAATTTTAAAATTAAGCACACAGTTTTTTAAGTAACCTTATCAGGACTTAGTGTTCTGTGCATCATTTTTGGAAACATAAATACAGTCTGTAATCGGGTTCTTATCCTCAAGTTCTAAGTCCTGAACTGGAACAGTGAGCTGATAAAACGTAAGCTTTGTTCTGATGTAACTGCTGTGCTGGATAATAACTGCACGTGAAGAGATTTAAAATCCTCGTTTATTAAATCACTATTATTTACAAACTCCCCAACTCGGGAGGGATACAGAAAGTAAAAGACCGCACTTGGGTCGAACTTAACAATCAAATAAATTTAAAACTAAACCTAAAATAGAACTTAAATCGAAGGTTGCTTCGCAGAGCAATTCGCGGAAGTTGGCCTCTACCTAAAAGGGTGCGTAGCAAGATATACTAATACTAACGCACTTCAAATGGTATTACAATGCAATCACGTAGTAAGCACTATGGCTTATAAATTTAAACTGCTAGCTGGTCAGGCGAACGTTGAGCAGAGTGACTGTGGTCTGAGACTAGGCTCTCTCACATTGAGAGGTTTCTACCTCTGGCTTAAATAGTACTTCGCTGTACTTCAAAATTAGCATAAGCTGAAAACGCGCGCTTCTTCTGACGAGAAGTTGAAACAGAGAGGAGATAGACAGATTTAAATTAAAATAAAACTTGGTTAGTTTAACTAAAACCTTACATACTTCCCGCCAGAATTGCGATAGTTAAACTACTTTGGTCCAAACGGACCATGTTGAAACTCGCAATTCTAAAATAGTCGAAATTTAACTGTTCTAAACTTAGGCCAACTCTTACAAGGCAATATCTGTTTGTGAAAAATACAGACGAAATTTGCTGGAACAACAATCTTCAACATTTGTTCTCCTTTAAGAGTCTTACTCCTTCCAGCAAAATCTGGAAGGAAAGGAATTTTAGTATGACATAATAACAGTAATTTCTAGGTGGTACAATTCCTTATTTTTACCTGTGTAGATTCGCACACACACATTATCATTCAAGCACAATTAAATTCTTCCCCCCATGCTCTCTCACCGGTGTTGGATGCAAAGCAAACCGCCATTGCGGGTTTTTTGTGTTCGGGGGTGTTCAACTCTTCCACCTACAATCGACTAACATTAGTTAGAACTTGACATACGAGACCTGAAAAGACGCCCTATAACCAGCTAATCCTAAGGTTCTCACTAGCTTTATGTCTAACACTTTAAGTGTATTTGGTGGAGAGCCTAATTAACACTTGCATTCTAAAATTACTCAATCTTTAACTTTTCATGCATACAAATTCGCAGTTTGCACACAACATTCACATTAATATTGCACTTAGCGTGCATTGCTAGCATAATATTATTAGTTATATTTCATAACACATTAACAATTTCATAGCAGTCATGAAGTACAAATATAGGTTAAATTTCTAAGCTTACAGCAAGTGCTTCCTATTCCTTTTTCAAGGTACTGTCTTGAAATATCAAATTACATTGAAATAATAGTCCACAGACTAAATCGTGTTCTTCAATTTTACCGATTTTTCCTTCTAGACATTTTACAAGTCTTTCGACAAAGCGTCATACAAAATCATTTAGTTAACATATTTCTTTTCAGCAATTCATTGCTTTTACAAAATTAATCTATTTACAATCATTAAGTGATTTTAAATCTTTAGGAATTACAAATTTTTTAGACAAAAACATTTTACTTTCAATATGAGAACTTATCGCCCACTTGGCGTAAAACTCAACCTCGCTTGAGGTGAAATCGGCCCTGCAACTTGCAGTACACTCAAACATTAACTAAACTTTTGAATAAGGAATTCTACTTATCTTATTGTGATCTTCCATCATTTCTTGGCCCAGTCTTTGAAAGTCGAGTACGTTGTAGCTTGGTTGAGTCTCCTGGATTTTGGTTTTTGGTCCTTGGGAGGTTGCTCATCTCTTTTCATTTTGAAATTCCGTCGTTGTATCCTCGGAAACTTCCTTTGTAGAGGAGGTTCCTCCGCTGGACGTTTGGTGGACTGTGCCCTTCTCTCCTGGGACCTTGTTCGTTGCTTGTCCTGGTTCCTGCTGTATTCGGGACGTTGATTCTCATGCTGTAATCGACGTTTCTTGCTTCTCAGGCACCTGTCCGATGATTCCACAGTTCTTTTGGATACATTGGGCTTTCCTTGCCCATTCTGCTTTCTTCTCTTGGTAGACTCGTAGGATCGTTCGTAGATCTGGTCAACTGCATCGTGAGACTTTCTTTTCAAACCACATTTTTGGTTCTTATTTCTACTGTGTTGAGGGGGAGCTTTCTTTTTCTGACTTTTCGATGCCGTTGTAGCTGGTTCCTGCTGTTTTTGATGAAGTACATCTTCCTGGCTAGTCGATTGCCTCGGATCCTGAAACAAATCTTTAAATATTGGCATTTTATTTCTATTATAGTATGGCTTGATTTGATCCACATTCGCTTTGAGTGTTTGTCCATCATTTCTTTTTAATATAACCACTGCCCCCGTAATCTTTTCAATTGTGAACGGGCCTTCAAAACGCGGAAAGAATTTCCCCACCTTTTCTTCTGGGGCATTTGACAAGTTATGCTTAATTTTAAGCACTTCATCTCCCACATTGTACTTGACCTCTCTTCTTTTTAGGTCATAATATAATTTTTGTTTTCTCTGGGCCGTTTCTATATTTCCCGTCGCTTCCCGTATCAACTTTTGTATATCACTCATTTTAAATTCTTCTGCCCTTTCCTGTACAAAGAATAGCTTGTCCAAGGGGGTCAGAATTTTCCTACCTAAGAAGAGTTCAGCGGGTGTTTTTTGTGTAGTATCGTGTTTGGCGGTCCTAAGGGCAAATGCAAATTCATTTATATGGCTATCCCAGGTAGAGTGATAGTTTTTCACATAACTTCGAATTATTTTCACTACATTTCTATTCACCCGTTCCGCTATGTTTGACTGCGGACGATACGGGACCATCTTTAGATGACGTATGCCCAGTTTTGCACACATTTCCTCAAACATTTTACTAACAAACTGAGGACCATTGTCTGAAATAACTTTTAGGGGCGCCCCGTATTTTAAAATATACTTATTTAGAATTGAATCTACTACAATTTTTGCAGACGCGCGTTTTAACGGAATTAACTCTAACCATTTGCTAAAATGATCCACTATAACTAAAAGATATCGGCTTTTATTAACTTTACTTCGAGGGTAAGGTCCAAGTAAATCGATGCCTATTATTTGATTTGGGAATTCTGATTTAATACTATTTAGGAACCCGGCCGGGCGGAAATTAACATAATTATTTAATTGACATGTTGGGCACGACTGGACATACGCCCTAGTAAACTTTTGCAGTTCTGGAAAGAAAACTGCCTCGCGA
This sequence comes from Stegodyphus mimosarum, assembly GCA_000611955.2. Classification (NCBI taxonomy): domain Eukaryota; kingdom Metazoa; phylum Arthropoda; class Arachnida; order Araneae; family Eresidae; genus Stegodyphus; species Stegodyphus mimosarum. Next base: position 31,625 of record KK113652.1, on the reverse strand, counting down.
ACTCTCTGAACAGTTTTTCTTATACCTAAATGAGCCGAAATGGCACAATCATGCAACTCTTCTAATACATTCAACCTCATGCTAGCTGGGATAACCGGTCTATATTCATGATTCTCATTAGTAGCTTTCGTATAGAATAACAGTCCGTCAATTAATTCGTAATTTTCGGCCCTATTTCTTATCGGCACAATATCCGGATGATTGAAATTCTCAGGGTCGGCCAAATAATTGTATATATTTTTGAACTCCGGATCTTTTTTGAGTTCGGCTATTACTGTTTCACGAGAATCTAATACTTTGGATGTTAACATGGCTATCTTAATTACACTTCCATTTTCATCTAAGTTAATTCTGCTTAAAGCATCTGCCACAACATTTTCTTTTCCCGGCGTATGTTTAATTATTAGGTTATATTCCTGTAATTTGAGAGCCCACCTTATTAATCTGGGTGATAAATTTTTTCCAGAATAGAGTCTAGTGACCGCCGCGTGGTCGGTATATACAGTTACTGGAGAACTTCCAAAGAACACACGAAATTTCTGTACTGATGCTAACACTGCGAGAGTTTCTCTCTCTGTTGCGGAATAGTTTCTTTGGGTTTCATTTAATGTTCGGCTGAAAAAAGCCACGGGCTGACCATTTTGGGAAAGCACTGCACCAATCGCGAAATCTGAAGCGTCCGCTGAAATCTCTAATCCTTTATCCCCTTCTGGAAATTTTAAGACGGGAGCTTGAGTCAATGCGTCTTTCAATTTTTGAAACGCCAAGTTGGCTTCTGCTGACCACGAAAACCTAGCTTTTTTTCTTTTCAACTTTAGCAGTGGCTCAGCTATTTTTGCAAAGTCTTTAATGAAAGCCCGGTAATATGAACACATCCCGAGAAACGACGATAATTTCTTCGCTGTTTTAGGAACAGGATAATTTCTAATGGCTACTATTTTTGACTGATCCGTTTCGATTCCCTTTTGGGAAATTTTAAATCCTAAATAACGTAACTCTTTTGCGGCAAATTTACATTTAGACGCATTTATCTTTAAACCAGCTTCGTTTAACAATGAAAATACTTTTCTTAAATCTTGTAAGTGTTGTTCTAGAGTACTACTCGTAATTATAATATCGTCTAAATATATGAAAGTGCTTTTACCAAGGACTGGTCTTAAGACGATGTCCATACATCTTTGGAACGTTGCCGGCGCGCCGGATAATCCGAACGGCATTCTAAGAAATGCGTACGTACCAGATTTCGTTATGAACGCGGTTTTGTGTACGTCCTCGGGTTTTACCCCAATCTGAAAATAGCCACTCGTGAGATCTAATGTAGTCATGTATTTTGTAGACGAAATATTTCGAATAATTTCTTCAATTATCGGCAACGGATATACAGGATATTTTGTAACTGAATTTAACTTGCGATAATCTATAGCAAAACGCCACCGCTTCGGGTGCGTAATCGGGTAATCATTATTTTTCTTACACAGGACAACGGGGCTAGCATAACTGCTAGAAATTGGCGTGATGATTTTATTCTTTAACATCTCTTTAATATGATGTTCAATTATTTCTTCTTTTGTCCTATCATATCTATATGGCTTTTGCCTAACTGGCTGAGCGTCCCCCGTGTCAATGTCGTGGTTCACCACCTGCGTAAAGCCTGGTACATCACTAAATAAATTCGCAAAGTGACTTACCAGACCTTGGATTTTCTCTTTTTCCTCTGCTTGTAAATGTTCCAAGTCCAGCTGCGGGGGCTTATCATTCTTCGCTTCAATTGGCTTCATATTTAATGTTAGTTCTCCCCCCTTGAAATCAATTTTTGCTTCTGCCAAACTAAAAAAGTCCACACCTAGAATAATACAAGTCTGCAGGTTACGCACAATATAAAACAGGATTCTTACCTGTTCGTTGTTGATACGCACGAACAATGGTACTTTTCCTAAACAGCTACATTTTTCTCCTTGGGCCGCTATGACATCCGTGTCTCTTGCACTAAAAATTCTGTAACGTCGAAAGTGCTTCTTAAAGAATCTTTCCGATACGAAGCTGCTTTGGGCTCCTGTATCCAAGAGGGCTGTCGCCGGTATGTTGTTGATTAGAACTTCAATCTTCGGCAAACTCAAATTCTTAACGACCACGGTGTTTAAATTGATTTTGGAAGGGTTTTGCGCTGCTTCGGACTTCTTCACCTTCCTCGAAGAAATCCCTCTTAGTTTAAATTCTTTTTCTTCTGGTTGCCCTCGGAATCTTTGCTTGTTCTTCTATTAAATTCCCTTCGTTCGCCGCTCGCTTTAGGAGACACATCTTTCTTCGGCCATTGCTTCGCCTTATTCCCGTAACTTTGATTTTGCTTTTGCTGCGGTCTTGGCGAACTCCACTGACTTCTTCGCTCAAATTGGCGTCGTCGTTCGTTGTCGGCTGTTCTTCGGCTTTCAAATTGTACCGCGAGCTCAAATAATCTGTCTAATGTTGTTGGATTTCTTAGTTCGATGAAATCTTGAACTTGGGGCAGTAGCCTAGGAAGTATAACTTGAATAATTTCAGGATCCGGGCGACTTCCATACAAAAGCTTGAAAACTTGAATTTTCCTCAAAATAAAATTAGACAAATTTTCTATTCTTTCTTGATATCGACTAAACAGTTCAGCTTCCAGTCTGGCTCGGTCTCGTACTACAGGAAATGCTTTCATCAAGGAATTCTTGAAATTTTCATACGTATATGTGGGGCCTCCTGGTTCCCCCAAGAGATTCTTTCCAATGCACTTGAACCAACTTAGCGCTTGGCCCTTCAAAGCGCTGGTAGCAAGAGCGACTTTCTGAAATTCGTGAACTGGAAATAACATGAAGTGGGAGTCTAGCTTTTCTAGGAAATTGATTACGGCTGTCTTGCCGTCAAAACTTGCCGCTGACTTCATGGCTGCTCGCATGGTTTGTACGATGTAGCCGAATCCTTCTATGCCAGGAGGTGCTATCTCAGGATTCTGGACAGGTACAGCAGGTGTCTCAGGTTCCTCTTCTTGTCGTTGAAGCCATCCTCTTCTTTTGGTTCGGGCGCGACTATCAGGACTTAGTGTTCTGTGCATCATTTTTGGAAACATAAATACAGTCTGTAATCGGGTTCTTATCCTCAAGTTCTAAGTCCTGAACTGGAAAAGTGAGCTGATAAAACGTAAGCTTTTTTCTGATGTAACTGCTGTGCTGGATAATAACTGCACGTGAAGGGATTTAAAATCCTCGTTTATTAAATCACTATTATTTACAAACTCCCCAACTCGGGAGGGATACAGAAAGTAAAAGACCGCACTTGGGTCGAACTTAACAATCAAATAAATTTAAAACTAAACCTAAAATAGAACTTAAATCGAAGGTTGCTTCGCAGAGCAATTCGCGGAAGTTGGCTTCTACCTAAAAGGTTGCGTAGCAAGATATACTATACTAACGCACTTCAAATGGTATTACAATGCAATCACGTAGTAAGCACTATGGCTTATAAATTTAAACTGCTAGCTGGTCAGGCGAACGTTGAGCAGAGTGACTGTGGTCTGAGACTAAGCTCTCTCACATTGAGAGGTTTCTACCTCTGACTTAAATAGTACTTTGCTGTACTTCAAAATTAGCATAAGCTGAAAACGCGCGCTTCTTCTGACGAGAAGTTGAAACAGAGAGGAGATAGACAGATTTAAATTAAAATAAAACTTGGTTAGTTTAACTAAAACCTTACAACCTATTAAAATTATTTAAATTTGTTGTCTCAACTATGCATCTAAAACTTTATAGACACACAATTAAGAACATAAAATTTGCGTAATACACAGACGTCTTCAATAGACAGCTTTATTCAGGCAAACTAGAAATTTGATGTGGTGATTTATAAATGCTCCAAGGACAATGATCTCCTTCAAAATGTATGGAATGAAGCCATGTAATAAACACTATGATAGCTATGAAACGACATGAAACCGCATGACATGACATGAAATCTGTGAAATCAGAAACGACATGAAAGCTATGAAATGACATGAAACGGCATGAAATCTGTGAAATCAGAAACGACATGAAATCTATTAAAGGTTTAGAGAAAAGCAAACATTCTCAGAGATAAAGCAAGAGACGATTATGAGTCTTCCCTTTATATCAAGTTCGAGGCCTAAATATTTATAGCTTTATTGATATATTTAAGCTAACATTAATTAAACAACCTAAATATCGCATTTTCAAAGTTTAATTTAGTTATATAAAGCACCATATTAGGCATTTCATTCAAGCTGAGTGGAAACCGAATACCTGGCCTAACAATTATCAGATATTTCTCCCGCCTTCTTCGCATCTAGTGGTCAGCACGCTATTCGAGAGGTACTACCCTTTTAGTTCGCCTGAACTAAAAGGTGCTGAATGATGATTCTTCTCACCAGGATTTCGCGATTGGGTCCCCTAATCCCCAGTCCCCCTTTAAAAAGGGAGAGTATATAAGTTTTTTCTTCCGCCTTCTTAGCATGCCTTCGTGGTGTAGTGGTCAGCATGCTCGGAGCGTATTCGAGAGGTCCTTGGTTCGAATCCCGGAGAGGATATTGCTCATGTTTCATCTCTTCTCCTTTCAAAAATACGTAATGTCTCTATAAGTGGCGCCCAAACTGGTGGATGGTGATTCTCTACTACCAGGATTTGGCGATTGGGTCCCCTAATCTCCAGTCACCCTTTAAAAGGGAGGGAGTAAGGTATTTCTACCGCCTTCTTGGCATGTGTTCATAGTGTAGTGGTCAGCACGTTTGAGGCGTATTCGAGAGGTCCGTGGTTCGAGTCCCTCCGAGGGCATTGCTCATTTTTCATCTCTCCTAATAAATCCTAATAATCCTAATAAATCCGAAGGACTCTACAGAATAATGTACGACAGAGAGGTTTTACATCTTGTCACGGATATATTACACTGTTCCTTACAACGAAATATTTCGTTGCATAGAGTCAAAAAGATCAAATAAAGAGTTTTTTTGCGCTAACTAAGTCTATCTATCTAACTTGACGAAAAGAATGTTTAATAATATTGTTCATGAAACAGTTCAAAAAACAGCCCCCTCGAGATGCTCAGTCAATTGAAGATTGGCTTAACTTTCCAAACCGTTTCTCCCCATCAGATGATCATTACAGATGAAATGTAGCATCGACCGATCGTGTTATAGTTCGCAACACTAGTTTATTTTCTGTGGAAAGAAATAATTAGACAGTATTTCTGTTGCTTGGACAACAAATATGAATGGGGTAGGATATCCTTTTATCATCATCGGAAAGAATGCTTCCTCGGTGCTTTGCTAGACTAAAAAAATATACCTCTATCATATAAAAATTGCATAATAATAATAATATTTGGATAACAAGCAGAATATTTTTACAAATTTCCTTCTTAAATGGAAAAAAAACTGATTGGAAAAGAAAAAAATGTCTTAGTTTAGAACAACTGTTCCGTTTATTTTGATGCCAAGCTCAGAAAATATTTCTTTTGTCTTCCAGTACCACAGCAGTTACACAATCTCTTATCCAGGGGCTGGCAAAAGTATTAAAACCCTATAAGGTAGTTTTCCCGCCTTCGTGGTGTAGTGGTCATCACATTCTGCGTGTATTCGAGAGGTCCGTGGTTCGAGTTCCGGCGAGGGCATTTCTCATTTTTCACATCTCCTGCTTCGAAGTAACCTAATACCTCTACAAGCCTTCATCGCTCCAACTACGACAAAGAAGTGTTGATGCTGTAAAAGGAAAATAATGGGTATCAAATTTAAATAAAAATGTATTTAGTTTGATATTAAACTATGTTTGCAAGTGCATGGTACAGATATTCACATGATTGTATTTTGAACTGTTTCCATAAAAAATGAATTTTAAAAGACGGAACTGGTAAAATTGGTCGGAGAAAAAATTCTGACAATGATTTTTAAAACTGATTGAAGTTTACAATTGTATAAAAACTTCAGAATAAAAACATACATGACGAAACTGCAGAATATATAAAATATAATACCGAAGAAATCTAAAACGAAATGTGCGATGCTTAAGCAACCGCTTATAACAAAGCACGCGAAGTCTATCTGCCTTTACAAAGGACTTTACAAGTGAAACTTCCCAATGGAATAGCAAACATGTATACGTTTTACTCATGAGGACAACCAGGAAAGGCATATACAGCCAGCGCCTTTTTTGAGGGATTTCGAATACCAGATGTTCAGATGTCTTAAACTGTGTCACATAATTGCTTACGGCTAGGATAAAAAATTCATGTATATTCGTCCTAATTTCGAAATACTGATAAATTACCCAAAATTATCGTTCGTTATAATCCATAGTACTCATATTTGGTTCAAACTCCGTAGCTTAATATTCAAATTTGGGAAGATTTTAACTAAATGGATTTAGAAAAATCTTAAACAAATACAGGTACGGAAAAAAAAGTTGTGAATAAATATAAGTATGTGCTTGTTAAGAGAACTTTAAGTTTACTTAAAAGCTTAGTTTTTCTATTTGAAATAAAATTCCCTGCCGCAGCTGAAAAAACAATGAATTTATTGACAGCTGATATTCGATTTGTTTTCTGTGGTAACGTAGAATCTATATTCCGTTTGATTTACATTTTTCTCCATTTCAGAAGTGAAAGCGTATTTGTGCCTGAACTTCTCTTTTTAGATGACTTAGAAATGACCTCCACGCCTCCAGAATTTTACTGTAAGAACTACTGCAGGAATACTCTGAGATTCATATATGTGCACCTGCTTCTCATCTTTTCAATCATCGCTCAAAAAGAACCAAAAGAAAATTTCAACAAGAACTACTGCAAACTCGCGTAAGATAATATTTTGTCAGATTTTTGTAAACAATGTTTGTGTAACGTGAAAGTTTGTGAATGAAGGAATCTTTTTGATAAAAGGTCACTTATTGCTTCTATGCATTAGAAGATAACTTAATATTAGTACCCATTTAGGAGAGTATTAAAATGTTTGAGCTATAATTAAGTGGGTCAGACCTTTCCGAATCTCTCTTTGAAATGTCCTTGATTTCAATATTGTCTTTAAAACAGCTAAGGTTAAAATAACTCTGTAATTAATGTTAAATAAGAAATATACAAGTTTACAGTTAGAAAGTAGATAATGTATAGTAATTATGCCATTAAAATGTTTTATTCTAACGTACGTGGATGATGAATCTTGTTTCATGACATTTGAGAATTGTTTAAAAAATATCTTTGCAAGCAATTATTTTCGCGTTTGTTCGACGTATAAAAGTTTACACAGAAGTGGGAAAAATAGGAAGGCGGTATTGTCCTCAGCGGGAGGAAGAATGAGACGGCGTCGCCGTTTCGAGGAAAATCCGCTTTATGTTTCGTAAAATGAAACACGTGATAGATTCATTTTCGCTCGCTTGAATCCCAGTAAAAACTTTCAAGACAGTCGTTTGGAGTGCTCGGTCAGGAACCTCGAAAGACGTTTGCTTTTGAAACTTGAAGCCATAGATCAAAGTCTCCGAAACTCGGAATGAAGAACTATGAGTATTCTACGATGCATCCATCAAGTGTTATGTTTTCCCGTTTCAAAGCGGCAGAAGATAAAGAAACAGAAGAAGTTGCAGTTGCTGCAGTTTTCTTAGTAGTTTTATTTGTTTCCACTATAAAAGAAAGAGCTTTTAAAGACATTGGATTTATCTCGCTGCGTTGAAATGTTGCTATTAGAAATGTTAAACATGAAACTCAAATATAAAATGTTTCAGGAAAGTGTAATATTTCTCGTGTATTCCACTAATAAAAATGTCGTAAAATATTTGAAAAAGTCCTCTGGATCATTTTTCATCTACGAACTTTCTGTTCTTTTATATTAATTTAGGTTATGTTTCTGCATGCAAAATAATAATTTGTATTGTTTTGCTATGTATTGATCTAAAAAATAAATACTATGTATTAAAATATTTAGGGATTTATATCTGATAGATCTTGATGAATTCTGTGCAGAAAATATTTCACTTATATTAGAATTTACCTAGATACACATTATTTAAACTTCAGCATTATGTGCTGAAGTTTAAATAATGGGTTAAGTGTAACTTAATAAACTTTAAGTGTTTTAAATGAGTAAACAGAGCAAAACCCGTATACTTATAATAGCTATTTCTTAACATTAGTAGAAATGTAGGTTTATAAAATTATGCGTAGGGTTTTACTTAAGGTAAAGCTAAATAATCCAAACCGTAACAGACGTAAAATGAATTATTGTTATGTCTGAAGTAACTAGTATGTAATTACACATTCTTTCCCT
>KK113652.1:6313-23316 GCA_000611955.2 Stegodyphus mimosarum | reverse complement strand
GTTAGTGCCGCTGTATTTTTCGTTTTCTGGCATAGCGTCTCTCTTTAGATTTTTCCCTTTACATTAACAGAAAAATATAACAATTGCACATATAATTGCACTAAAATAATTTGTCTATGTACAAAATTCATAACATTATTCTTCGCAATATTGCAATTTTAACGATCTTCATAGCTGTTTTTCTTCGTGTCAGACAGCAACGTACAAATATTTCAATAAGTATCAGGATCCTGAGTTCATTCGTAAGCTATACTGCCATTTAAATTTATCACTATACAAGTTCTTATATTCGAACATAACATTACCTTAGTTTACCATTTTTTATTGCCTCCGTATAATTAGTGTATTTGCTTAATGTGTAAGGTTTCAGTTAAACTAACAAAGTTTTATTTTAATTTGAACCTGTCTGTCCCTTCTCATTTCAACTTCCCGTTAGAATAAGCGCGCGTTTCAGCTTTATGCTAATTTGAAGTGGAGCCAAGTAGTATTAAAACGAAAGGTAGAAATCTTTCAGTGTGAAAGAGCTCTTAGTCTCAGACCACTGTTACTCTATTCAACGTTCTCCTGATTAGCTAGTATTTAAATTCTAAGCCGTAGCGCTTTTACGTGATTACTTATTGAAGTAATTCCAAGTGCGTCAGTATTAGTTAAATCTTGCTACGCACCATTTAGTTTAGAGGCCAACCTCGCGTTATAGCTCTGTGAGCAACGATTATTTAATTTCTAATTAGTTTTAGTTTAATTTATTTGATTGTTCATTTTAGACCCAAGTGCGGTCTCTACTTTCTGTATCCCTCTTGATTTGGGAAGTGGTTGTAAATAATTGTGGTTTAATAAAAGAGGATTTTAAATCCCTTTAAAGTGCAGCTCTTCTACCACTTAATCACAATATTCTACCACAGAACATTGCTGCATTCAGCTCCCTGTTCCAGATCAGGATTTAAGGAGTTCACGAAGATGTTTTCCAAGAATATGCACCGAACACTCAGTCCTGGCAAATGTTCTTTGCAATATTACATTGTAAATATGTCTAATTGTAAAATCAGTATTTATGTCGTTTGCCATTAATGATTAAAATTTTAAAAATTAAAATATTTGTGGATACCAGTTGCTTCCTTTCCATAACTCTAATGCGAAATTTCTAAAGGTTTGTACATTAAGTATAAATTTTTATAATAATTCAAAATATTCATATATATTACTCTTACAACATTTCGCCGTAAGAAAATATTCTATGCGTTTCCATTATGTTAACTTTGTAGCTCTGTTGCTGTATTAATTTTATGTATCTTGTTGATGTTTTTACCTCCTTTTACGAAGTAAAGGAACAATTGTAATCATGAAAACTTCAGGGTATCATATTTGCACCAAAAAATACCCGCTATTGAATGCAATTTTACGATGTTTTTACGTGACATCTGCAGGTAAGGACAGAAAAAAGGACTCTCTTTCCCCAAAGGAATTATAAAACTGATTTAAAATGGATGCAGAAGACATTTTTACGTAGCGTCTGTGTATGTATGTATGTATATTTTATCTTGCATATCTCAAAAATGAGTAGCCTCAGAAGGCTGAAATTTTGCATATATATATAACCGCTATGTTAATATTCTCCGTGAGCTCGGTGTTTTATTCTTATATGTTGTTAAATTGCTCATTTTTTGCTTTAAAAGAGGATTGAATTATGTTGTTCTTATCTTCTGGTTAAGGATTTTATGCCTTTAGTTAATCTGCATGCAATAGTTGTATAATTATCAACAATTTAAATGTTGTTAAAGCGCGGGAAAGCCTAGTTTTTGTTTACCATAGCAACCATATTTGTTTACATTTGAAACTTAGCAGAATGGTGAATTCAGTTTCTGCATCTTCAATGTCCTTTCGCCGAGTGGAACCAAAATTAATCTTTCATTTTTACGCACCGAAAAATCTTCCTTGTTGCCTGCTGGCCGAACTGCTTGTTTTTCTGTAGAATTGCTAATTTTAATTGTAAAATTTTTTTTATTGTTTTAATTGTATTTGATGTTTTATTTTTTTTCTATATTTTTTAAATTTTTAATGAAGATGTTTTGAGATTTTATGTATTTTTGCCTTGTCGTGAACTGAGAACAGAATTAATTGAATGAGAAATATATCTTTAATGAAATTCGAGGAAATGACTGTTTCGTATTAGCAGCAAATATTGTAGCCAGTCTCTCTCTAACAGAGGACGTTTACAAGTAGCACATGCGCATTAAGTAAGCGGCACTGAATCGTCTGTGAAAAACTGTTTCTTTTTTATTTGTTTAATTTCTTTTATACATCTTTTTAGGTTTATTACAGTATTTGAATAGAGCATGAGGCAACGATTAGATGATCCTTCAGATGATATAATTATTTTGGATTCTGAGTTATAAAATGAATGAGATGTAATGCTCTTAAGTGAACCTAGCGGTAGAGTGTCGCTATGGTAAATAAATATAGTGAATTTTAAAGAGTGTAGTTATTCTATTGCGGTTTATGTGCTATGGACGAAGTAAATTTAATTCAATAAGTTTAAATAAAATGCAGGAAGAAATCCGTATAATTTAACGTTCCGTAGAAACAAGTCAGGTGTTGTACACATTAGATTTTTTATTAAAATATAAAAGGACAATGAAATCGCTTAAATTTATTTGCATAAAACATAATCAATTTGTCAATAAATCAATGATGAAGTCGCCTTTCGAAATCGAATCATCAAATGCTGCAGTCGCCCTTTCGAAATTATAACAATTATTTATGGCGGAACGTCTAGGATGTTATAAGAACTCATTACTTATGAAATTTTATTGCACATTAATTATGAACTTTTATAACAAATTGAACTTTACAGTAGTTTCAACATTATGTTAATTATTAAAAAAATATTTCCAACTTTTGTTGTCCCTTAATTATAAACTAATCAGCTTCAGGTTATTTTCAGCATCATTTTGTCTGCAAACATGTTTTCCTGCAATGATGGCAATTCAGCAGTGAAACTGACTACTTGCTATGAGTATATTTTATTAACCTTCCAGAACTCGCGTTTGCGCAAAATTTACGACAAATTCAGTTTTTAATGCATTTTTACATTACAGTTACATTTTTATTCCTCCTTTCTACCCTTCCCCACATCATGGAATGTGCCAACAGGAAGTCATTTCACTTTTTTTTTTCACTGGGCTTTCGTGCTACGTGGCAGCTTTTTCGTAAACGTTACGACACGCGCGTATTCGGAAACTATTTTTTTTCAAATATTTTGTAATTTTGCGTTATTAATTGCCTTGCATTATTTTAATTTGTATACATTCGGCTCTGTAATCTTTCATATCGGTTTTCATGGCAAAAATATATGAGCAACCAGCTGATTTTACTCGCTTTCTTCAAGAATTATCCGATAAAAAAAAGGAAGACAATGAAACCGTTGGAGATGAGAACAATAGCGATTTGAACGAGGAAAATATAGAGATAAATAATATAAGCAGTTAATCTGAACAATATATTTCGGATCATGATGATAATAAAGATATAGAAAAAGGGAATGGTGATGATATGGTCTACTATATTGGTAAGAATAAATCTATTAAGTAGCGAAAACAGAAGTATGCAAACTGCTCAAATACAAAAAAGATAAACATTGTGAAAGTGTTGCCAGGCCTAAAACACCATGAGATATTATATAGAGGATGTAATAGGATTATTTTTGAAAATCATTGAGATGAATATGCTTGATGAAATTTTGGAATGTACAAATAAATATATAAGTTTGCTAAAAGGCAAGTACTCAAGAGACAAAGAATGCACGGTTACTTCAAGACTAGAAATGATGGCTTATTTGGATTCTTATATATGATAGGAATAAGAAAAGGACACCATGTAAAGGAATTGTTCTCAAGTGATGGTACTGGAATTGAAATAATAAGAGCTGTAATGAGCTTCAAGAAATTTTTATTTTTGACAAGTTGTCTTCGATTCGATGATAAATCAACAAGACGGGGCAGAGTTGAAATGATAAGCTTCAATTTTAAAATATAATTATTAAATAATAAACTTTGTATAATTGAATACATCATTGCATTTCCATCTGACTAACAGAAGAACTTAAAAATAATTTACTTATAATTGAATGTTATATCATTTGTATTTTGCAATAATAAGGTTAATATTTTATTTATTAACAAATTTATAATCAATATTTACTCATTTCTGTAGTTTTTCCTGACGAAAACGGTAAAATAACAGATGTCGTAAAAAATACGACGCGCCCATGCTCATGTAAAATTCCAACACGCACATGCTGGAAGGTTAAGAGAAATCCAATTTTGTGTTACTTCTAATTTAGTTGGATATTTAAATGAACATTAAATACTGTTCGTTTTTAATAAATAACATTTTACAATATACTAGTTCAGTACTAACAAATGGCCTCATAATTACCTCCATCCAATCCGATCGTTTCACAAGAAAGAGATTGAGAAGTTGTTCTCTGTTACGTAGCTTCGCAGACTGAGTTTATGTTCTTCATCTACATTGCAAAACACTAAATTGAACAAAATGTTGTAGAAATTACATGAATACATTATAAATTATAAGGATAATGGAAAGATCATTAAATGTGATTCTTCAAAATTTAAATCCTTTGTAAAAAAATAACGAGATCTTCTGATTGAATAACAATCAGAATTGGCCAGTCAGCAAGCCAATTTCAATCTAGAGCTGAACTGCTTGGTATTTTTATGCAAATCAACCTCACATTTCTAAACAACTTATTACAGAGGCTTCAGTTTTATTATTCCCTACAGGTAAGGTTAACGCAGCAAATACGCATGGTCTATTACTTGAAAAACATTCAATTGAAATCTGATTACAAACATTCTTAACAAGATCGTAAATTAGTTCTCAAATCAATAACCAGTCGAAGATCCCTAAAGTAGTTGAAATCGCAATTGCGTCGTCTTATCATAGCCTCAGCAATTAAATATAGGAGATAAGAACATCATGCTGTAAGAAGTTAATAGTACGTTGCATGAGGGTTAAAGAACTCATGATCCAAAATCTGAAGTCGGAAACCAATCAGTTTCCATTCCCAAATCCCTTCCTTTTATCGGCACTTAACCAGGCTTCACTGAAATGCGATGCTATGCTTGTCTGTGATACTCAATACAGATATTTTCGATTTATTTTAAATTTAAAATTACAAAGGAATTTGCTTTTCTGCTGCTGGATGTTTGGAAAGTGTTGATGAATAAAAAAATTAAGTAATTTAAATTGTCCTCTCCATTGCTCTTGCTTTCTTTTTTTAATTTTATAGGAGAGATCGCTTTCGTATTTAATGTATCTAACAACTCATGGCGGAGACGCAATAATGCTGGGTGTAATGAATACAATGTTATTTAAGTGTTATTCTAATTTTATTCAAATTTTAATAATTTGATTTAAAACTAGGAAATAGTACCTCATCGATATATGTATAAAAAATCTGGACTTCCATGTACGCAATATTAAATTATACGCATTTTTTCTTGACACTCTACCACTAGGTTCACTTCAAAGCGTTACATCTCATTCATTTTATAACTCAAAATGAACAAAAAATTATATCAACTGAAGAATTATCTAATCGTTGCCCCACGTTCTATTCAAATACTATAACAAATCTAAAACGATGAATTAAAAAAAAATTGAACAGAAAAAAAGAAATAAAATGAATAAAGAAAGAAAGAAACAGTTTTCACAGACACTTCTCATTCAATTAATTCCGTTCTCACTTCGAAACAAGGCAAAAATACATAAAAACTCAAAATATTTGTTTTTAAAAATTACGAAGTAAATCATAAACACTTATTCCCTCGAATAAATTCCTGAAAGGATTAAGCATGATTTAATTCGCAATAATAAAAGAAGGCGTTATCTTTGTTCTGGCAAAGCTTAATTTCTCTAGATTAGCAACAAATCCACTATTCTGCTAAGTTTCAAACGCAAACAAATATGGCTGCTATGGCCAAAATAATTAGGCTTAGCCAAATAACAACTTTTAAATTGTTGATAATTCAATAGAAATAATGGTAAATTAATTAATTTAATTTAAAACATACTTTTTACTTGCCTTTATTATATTATTTTAGTATTATTTAATTTCATTTCTAGTTTATTTTTTGTACGTTAATAGTATTTGTGTATCTTTTTTGTTTATATGCATATTCATGTTGGGGAAGTTTTTTGTGGGCAAGAGTTTCTAAATTAAATTGGTTTTCTAAAACATTTGTTTTTACAAAGGGTATTGTTTTGTATTGGTTTTGATTTGTTCTTTTCTAAAAGTTCCACTCGTTTGAAATGCTTTTGGTAGGTCATATTATTTGGTTTTACTTTTGGTTTTGAATTTTACGCTTGCCTACATAAATGACGAAACACGAATTGAATAAATGAAGAGTTAGTTTTGAGGGCAACTTCCCCTTGATAAGTCTGTCTTCTGCCCAGCTCAACAATTATTCACTTATGCATATTTATTATTTTTAGGATTTAAAAAAAAATTATTACACTTTTATATTTGTTAATAGAGTTTGATACTTGCACTTGATTTACTTATGTTCTCAGAATTTAGATGATATTATAGATTAGCTTGCAGCAATATAAATTATTTATAATTTCTTTTAAACCTATTTCTATAATTAAGTTTTTACTTTAAATTGCTTTTTACAAATAGAAATTTTGTTAAATTCAAATTTCATTCCTTGCAGCAATGGCGCAAGAGAATTATTTAAATTTAATTTAACTTTACTATATTCTTTTGAAACAATATATATATGCATATTTATATACTTTTGGTATGGCCGATTGCAATGGAAACAGGAGGTGCAATTCTGCATATTATATCAGTCCTATGTACAAAATTTTAATGTTCTGAGGCTACTCGTTGTTGAGGTATGCGAGATACATACATATATACATACGTACGTATGCACAGACGCCACAAAATATGTCTTCAGAATACATTTTAAATCAGTTTTATAATATTCTGGGGGGGGAAGAATCCTTTATTCTGTGCTTACGTTCAGATATCAAGCAGAAACATCGTTAAATTGCATTCGATAGCTGTCAAAATGGATATTTTCTTTGAAATATGATACCGGAATATTTTCGCGATTACAATACTTCCTTTTTACTTCGCACAAGGAAGTAAAAAACTGGTTAAATGCTATTTTCTAAAAAAAATTGTCCTAAAGGAATTGAACCTTCATAGATTCCATCAGTAGAACATATTGAAAACATCAGTGTTTTACAGTTTGCTCTTGATATACATTGTAAACGACATAAACCACTTTAACACAGAAGCACTTTCATGGAGGTTAGCCTACTCGAAACATATAACTGTAGCGTGTTGGTTCAGTTATCGATTAACCATAACTCACCTATGTTGACACAGGCTATCAACTATAAATTAAGGATGAAGCCATTTGCAGTAGACATAAATTCAAGTTTACTGTGTCAGTGACATTAAATGTAAGCGAATTTAGAAAGTACAAATCCGTTCTGGTAGGGATTAATGTATCATTGCATTTAAGGTTTTGATACAAAGTATTAAAAAGTTAATAATTGCGATCTGGAGTACAAATTTAGTCATTTTTATATGAAGTGTAGCGAAATGAAATTTGAAGCATTACTGAATTTGCATGTTAAAGCTCAAAGCAATCGTTTGGGAAATGATGGTGGCAACTGGCAACCAGTTTATTATAAATTGTAGCAATACTTCATTAATATGCAAAAACTGAAATTAATTTTGCTTAGAAATACATAGTATTAAAAATTTTAGCTGCTACTATTTTCTGGAATTTAGAAATCCTATCAAAATTTGCAAGAAAATTAGATTTGAGCAATCAGTGACTTTATATTTAACAATGGATTTGAATTATTTATAAAAATTTAGCAGATAATTTAAACTGATAACATTCCCTTAAAAATATACAAAACAGCTATATTTGTTTTTCTAAATCTGTTTGCAG
The DNA here is from genome assembly GCA_000611955.2 of Stegodyphus mimosarum. Lineage (NCBI taxonomy): Eukaryota > Metazoa > Arthropoda > Arachnida > Araneae > Eresidae > Stegodyphus > Stegodyphus mimosarum. Next base: position 15,319 of record KK113652.1, on the reverse strand, counting down.
CTTAAGGTTAGGAAGGTTACATTGTAAGTGCTTTTATTGCCTTGAAGAGATGATTTCGTGGAGGACTTTTGGAAGGAATGTTGGCCTTTATATACGTTGTACAAACCATTAAAAATACCCATGCCTAACAGTATTTATAGTGGTCTTAATAACAATATTTAGTGGTCTTAACAGTATTTAGTGGTCACTTTACAATTCATGGGACCAAAATAAAGTTCATACGGCAAGTTTGAAATAAGCGCCTTATCTGATATTTGAAATATGACAATTTTTAAGAGGCACTATCGTAGCCAATAAAGTAATACTGAGGCGTGGTTTTTGCTACCATTTACTGAAAGCGGATTTACAAAACGCGATTTTACACATACTCAATCATTTCCGGTCCACCAGCGGCCGAGCGGTAAAGTCACTGAACACTGCTAGTTCGGTCCGAGGTTCGAATCCCGCGAGTGGGCATTCTGCATGAGCGTTTTCGTGTTTTTCCCCTTGTGACGTGTATACTAGCCAGTTTTCCTTAAAAAAATTCTACACCAAAGCATACCACTCATAAGGCAGACAACCCTAGAATGCTTTGCCATAATCAAATAAACCAAACCTTATTTGTTTCCGTTTAATCTGCCTAACAATAGAATTTTATTCATACACGGAGCGTCAGCTGCGTTACCATAGCAACGTTCATTTTAGAAGAGACCAATAAGAAACGCATCTGGAAAACCTGCTTGCTGCTCGCCAAAAGATGAGTGACGTAGGCCAAATTTTTAATTATGTCACTATTAAATTTCAATTATTTATCAGTGTTTATCTTCTTCCTCATTCGCATTTATACATCTTCCAGTTTCAAGAATTCAATATAACTTCTACGATAATGAAAGAATGTATAATAATGCGGTAAAAAGACGCGAAGTATTTGAATTATCTCAAAAAACTGAAATTTTAGATAACTGAAAAATGATAGAATGTAAGAGAACGAAAGAATGTAACACTACGAAAAAAAGCCGCAAATTCTTCACATTATCTCAGAAAAATGGAATTTTAGAAAACCTGAAAAAACGTAAGTGTGTTTTATTGTATGCAAGGAAACTAATCAGTAGGGGAGATCAATACAAGAGAACGAAAAGCAAATTCAGTTTAGGGTCAAAGCTTCAGACGGTCATGAAGTTTCAAGAAGAATTCCGCAATTGGGAAAGATGGGGAAACTATTATTAACATGAATTAGCAAATCAAGACATGACGAAAGATTTCCGATATGAGAGAAAGGAAAGTTAAAGAATTAATCTGAAATGATAGTCGATGAATGACGAGTCCGAGAACGAAGGCAGCGATAGTGAAGAAGTTAAAGAATCATTCTAGTGTGAAAGCTTTAAAATATACTTCGGCAGAAGATCGGTAAGTTTCAAGAAGAATTACACAACTGGGAAAAGGTATTATTAGTAGGAACTGGCAAAAAACTGGTGGAGAAAAATTTCCGATATGGAAGAAGGAAAGGTCAAAGAATTAATTTAGAATTTCAGTTGAGAATTGCCGAATCCGACAGCGAAAGAAGCCGTAATGAAGAATATAGACAGCCTTTATCTTAGAAAGTAAACGAATTACTAAAAAAGACACAGGACCTGTTTTGGTTTTGCAATGGAGATTGGACAAATGAAGAAAGAAGATAACACGATATAAAAGGAGTTCAGACCGTTCTTTATTGCCTTTTTTTTACCGTTTTAAAGAAATGCATCAATTGTAGAGCCATCAGACTTTTTTTCAGCAAAGAAGGTGAAAAGTGAACAATGCTCTTGCCGGGACTCGAGCCCTGAACCTCTCGAATAAGCATCAAGTATGATTCGAATTACACCACAAAGGCATGCGGAAAGGAGGGCAAAAATATTTTGTATACTTCCTCATTTAAAGAGCGAATGGGGATTAGGGGACTCAGTCGCCAAATCCTGGTGGTGACGAGTTATCGTTCACCACCTTTTAGTTCGGGTGCCACTTATAGAGTCATTATGTTATTTTGAAGCATAAGACTTGAACAATGTGCAGTGCCCTCGCCGAGATTCGAAGCCTGGACCTCTCGAATACCCGTCGAGTATGCTTCCAATTACATCACGAAGACCTACGGAAAGAAGGGAAAAAGTAGATTACACAGTCATAGTCTTTCGAAACATGAAGAACGCAAGCTAAATTTCGTCAATCGGCCCAGTGGAATGGGAGCTTAGAAACTGTGCCAAATGTTTTTAGCAGAGTGTATATATTTTAGTCAGTCATTCATAGAATAGGTTTGGTTGTTTAATGTGTATGTAGTTGTGCAAAAACATTTGGAGAAATCTCAGAATTTGATAGCTTAACAAAAACTAAGCAATTGAATTTTTTGTCCCATTTCTAAAGTTAAATTTTACTCTTAAAATAAAGAGTCAAAGCAGTATTAAAAGTTTTTTTAAGTATTTGTGATGGTAAAGAAAAAAATAATTCCCTCTAGCAAGCATGTTATTATTTCCATTGCTATTTTGAAATATTTTGCAAAGAACAAAAGGGAAAAAACGTTTCAGAATATTTTAATTATTTAGAGTGTATTTCGTTTTTTGCCTAAAATTACTGTCAACGTTTTTGGCAAATCTGTAGTAATGGATTTATATCAATGCCTTGACCATATTGAAGATAATTTCATCGAGAAAAATAGGTCGAAAATAAATTACTTCTCATGCTAGCTGACATTAACTGCTGTTACTATGCTTTCAGAACTTATGATCGATATTAATAAAAACTTCCATGGATTGGAATTATCTGTTCATAACTTTTTGCTGATGCTGAAATATTTAACTAGTGCGTTTCATCATCTGCATTAAGCAAAGAACGAGAAAATGTAATATATAATAGCAGCTTATCAGAGAAGAAAGGTTTACAGCAACCATGTTCCCCCATTTATGAAATTAGATATTATTATGGAAACCAATTTATAATTCCGAGAATGCGAAGAATGCTTTATTTATAACCTAAGAAAGCAAAGGAAAACTATATATTATGCATTTTTTATGCATTTCGCCTGAACACGTGATTTTCATAGGGTTGGAGTAAATGTGCAAATGTCGGAAATATATAATTATTACTTAATGAATAATGAGATGTTAGGAAAATTTATTAGTGAAACAAAACGTATTTGTTTCTAAAACAGCTTTATTTGTTATGGATAACAAGTGACGTTAACTCCTAAATGAAATATATTTTACTGTTATCAAAGAACATGTATCATCTATTGTTATTAACTTAATAGTATGATGAATGGCAAATTATCAATGATAATACTATATATTAATACATCATGTCCCTTTCTTTTAGATTTTATTAAGGCTTATTGCAGCTCTCTGAGAACGTGGATTGTGCCTATCAAAATTGATTTGAAGATATGTCACGGACTATCCAATCTGGGATCTAACTGGTCCACACTCAAAGCTATATTCAAAGGTACAATTCAAGTAGCATCGCTTCTAAAATACACTCATGTCCATAAATTAAGGATAATGCAAAATCAGGCAAAGGAAGAGTTAGAAGCAAAACAAATTTGACTTATTTGTAAAGCTTATTTATTAAACAAAAGGTAAAGAGCAGAAAAAGGTGCTATATGTTTGATATTATTAAAAAAATTAGCGATTTTTAGCGAAAAATTAGCGATTAGGACGGGCGTTGTCATCCATAAACACAAATTGCGCGCCTATGGCGCCCCGAAACAAACGTACATGTTGTTCCAGAATGACGTCCCGATAGATTTGGCTTGTCATGGTTCCAATTTGAACATGCAGGTCAGTTCTGGAACCCAGAATAATTCCACCTCAAACGAGCACTCCTGCACCACCGTAACGGTGTCGTTCAATGATGTTTTCTTGGTGGTAACGGGTACCTGGAGCTCTCCATATGAAAGTCCGGCGAGAATCAGACTGCAAGCTAAACCTGGACTCGTCGGAAAACATCACACAAGCCCAATGTTGCGGTGTCCACAATGCACGCTCTCTACTCCAGGCTAACCGCAGGCGACAGTGAGTTGCAGTAAGTGGAACGCATCTGACAGGTCTACAAGCATATAGACCAATCTGCCCTAAGCGTCTGTACACGGTCTGCCTTGAAATTGTCGTACCAGTGGCTGAAGAGAGCTGACGAGACAGGTCTGAGGCTGTACTCCGCCTATTTCTTTTGGCAATAACTGCCAAATACCGGTCCTCATTCGGCGTTGTAACTCTGGGGCGACCTGTGCTGTAACGTCTACTCACATTACCATCATTTTGGAATTGTTGCCGAAGCCTGGAGATGACACTCTGGGCAATTCCAAGTTCGTCTGATACTTCCAATTGGGTACGCCCAGATTCCAGACGGCCAATAATTCTACCACGTAAAAAATCATCCAAATGCATCCTTTGTGTCATAACTATTCGGTTATTGCACTGAAATGCCTTTAAAGCGCCTGCGAACAATTTTACTTCTTTGCCTGTATTCCTTATATATCACTCTCTTACACTCTCGTCATTGCGACGTACCATCGGTGTCATCTGGTTACTTCCTGAAATTTGCATATGATTCTTGAAAATGTGTGTAGTGATTTTACAGGTGATATATTTATTTTAGAGTTCGATTTCGCGTGACTTTGAATTATCCTTAATTTATGGACATGAGTGTATATATATATATATGTATGTGTGTATGTGTGAGTGAAGGTATCGAAAAGCTGTAACTCAAAATTAAAACTTAAATTAGTAATAAAGAGCTTTGTAATCACTCATATGAATTTTCATATCTCCTCTCTCTGTTCTAAATTGTTTATGGTAATTTTTCTCGCCTGCTCTTTCCATTTCAGATTTACTGGTGTAAACCTCCTGCATTGCAATTGCTCGTATCCAATCGCAGATTCAGTATTGAAACAAAGAAATGGAGTTTATAAATATCAGTGCAACTAACGCGTAGTTCTTTTAACCTGCTTCCCCTTACTTCTAGCCACTCAGAACTGCTGCTTCTCTTTTAAGGAGAAGTAATTAAGCTCTATAAAATTGTAGGGTACATAGCCCGCTCATAAATGACGCTGTGTCAATCTGTTTATGTGTATCAAGACGTGTTTTATAATGAAAATATAATTATGTATTTAAATCAATTTCCACGTCTCAAAGCTTTTCTTCTCCAACCTCACGGCTTAAGTATCCACACAGTTTTTTTCCTAATCCTCAAATCATCCACAGAATTATTTCATATATATCCTTAAAGGGACTTGGATATATAATATTGCTGAAAAAATATATAATACTAATAACTCCCAACCGGTATTATTTGATAGATAAATTGTATTTTAGATATACATTAATAAACCAATAAATCTACCCCATAAATATTTTGGTAGATGTATTTTTCGGTATATAAAAATATTTGTTTGCAGAAAAATACAGAAGATAGGAGACCATCAACAGAGCAGCTACAATTTTCACTTTCAGCTTTTGTATTCTATTGATGGAAATTATCTACCATCCGCTATCAGCTGCATTTATTTGGAATAAATTTATTAGATTCATTTAGATTTCAAGATTATTCAGGTCTTGTGGTATTTATATAGGCGATAATGTTTACAATAAAGCTCATAACGTATTATTTAGAAACTACACACAGGTATATGTATATTTTCGTATATTTGGATTGACTAAACGTATATTTTCGAAGCCACGCTATATTTGTACGTCGATGTCTCAAACAGTTATTAGCAGATCAACTATTTTAACATTGTGAAAGAAGAAAACGTTAATTCACTTGGCTCTGTTCTCAGGACAATATTAAAATGCGATATGCTGTTTATATTTATTCTTACATGTCAGGAATCTATAAATTCTATTATAAAACATATAAATGGATTAATACTTTTCTTGCAACAAACTGATTAGTACTTAAAATTTGGGAGCTATTTAATTCAGAAAAGGTTTTCTATTTCAAACTGACTCGTGTTATGCTTTTACAATAAAATTCTGATGTGGACATAACACAGCTTCCTTCTACGGCCTATAAACGTTTTTTGTTGCCCTTCATTTAAACGTATTTCCTCGAATTTCATTAGATATATATTTTTTATGCATTCAATTCAGTTCTCACTACGCGGCAAAGCAAAAATACATAAAAACTCAAAGCATCTTCGGTAAACATTTTCAGGTACAGAAAAGCCTAAAACACCAAATACAGTTAAAAGCAGTTTAAAAAAAACAGTTTTTGAAATTAAAATCAGAAATTCTGCTCCAAAACAAGGAATTCGGCCAACGTGCAGGAAGACAAAATTTTCGGTGCACAAAACCGAAAGTTAGTTTTCACCCATCTCGCAAAAAGACACTGCCGTTGATGCACCAACTGACTTAATTGAGTATTCTGCTAAGAGTTTCAATGTAAACAAATGGCGGCTCGGTAGCTGAACTCGTCACTTATAAATTGTTGATAGTTAATTCTACAACTATTGCACGGAGATTAACTAAAGGCATAAAATTCTTAACCGGAACATAAAAACAGCATAATTCAATCACTTTTAAAGCAAAAAATGCGCGTAGGAATACAAAACTAAGCTACCGAGCCGGTTAAGAAAGTAGGATATATATATTCTTTGAGAACCAACCACCCATTCTTTGAGTTTTGTTTTATTGACAATTTGTTTTAAAAATGAATTCTTTACGTCATTAATTTGTAATTTCTTTTAGATTTGTCGAATTTGTCTGATTTGCATTTTAATGTATCTTAGGCAAATTTTGATTTTTAGAGTAGTCATTTTTGCATATGCGGTATTTTATTCATTTTCTCCTTTTTCAGTAAGTTTTTTTAGTAAGTGATCGAATACGTATAGAAAAAATTCTGAATGCATTTGGGATACGATCTTTCGGTTTTAATTGAATTCGAATATTTTTATTGAAAATTTAATTGAATCTTTTATCGGTTTATGACGTCAAATGATTCAGAAGAAAGAAACATGTATCCGACACACATTAATCGTTTTTTATGAAACTTTGGTTCATTTTCACCTGATGAGTTCTGAATTAAGGTTTCGGAAAAGGAGATTAATTTTTTGGTTTATTTTCTATTACCAATTTGCTTTTTTTTATTCTACTGAGCAATCCTTATATTAATTGTAATTATGATTAGCTACAATGTTAGATCTTTTATCCAGAGTTACAATTATTATTAGTATTATTAGGGAAAAGCCTTGTTTTGGGTCCAATTTAATTTTAATTTTGGATGCTTTAATGATACGTTACTGTTACGGTGAAACACCGAAATCTGGAGAATGTCGACTTTCACCGGTGAATGTCAACATTCACATTGTCGCTTGGTGTATGTCCGAAATATTTTCCAAATGCTGCTATTTCTGACTTACACCAGCAAATGTCGACATTCACCATGTACTAATGGTGAATGTTGAATATATGAGAATATTATATTCTCTTCTCCGTCATTCAGTCGCGAAAAAACACACAAGTACTTAAAACACACAATACATTCAAAATGAGAAAGGAAAATAATAGAAGTTAAAAAACTAACTTAATTATACAGTGCGTAGTAAATGAGAAAATAAAATAATAGTAATAAAAAACTTACTAAATTATGTGATTCAAATCTGATTAATTTCAGCAACTTAAACTATTAGGAGTCTTTGAATTGCACAAGAGGCCCTTGCGTTTACAACTGCATTTATAGGAAACAGCCAGACGCCTCCCTTTTCGACCTACACCAGAGCATATCTATGATTGTCGACATACACAGGTGAGGGTCCGAATGTATAAGAATGCAATGTTATATTCGATCTTTCACCGAAGTATTTGGTGAATGTTGACATTCTCCGGTGAAAGTCGACATTCTCCAATTTCGGTCTTTCACAGTAACATGTTATACATTAAGAAAATTAATAATAGGCAAAAATAAAAAGCAAATTTGTTAAACCCGTCATACACTATAGCTGCAGGATTGGTATTAAACAAATTTAAAGCATCTAAAGTTAAAAGTAAATTGGAGTCTAAGCAAGGCGATTCCTTAACAATATTATTGGACACTTTGAACCTTTCGGCATCATTTCCCGAGAATTACCATCTTCGGCTTCATCAGTGCCACTATGAATTCTACAAGAAACAGAGATTGGCCATTTGACAAATTTAGTAAATTTTCGTTTGACGGACGTCATATGATTTCAGTAAGTTTGCGTTTTTTCCATTTTGTATTTCATAGGTTCTTTCAGTTTTGTTTTTATGAGTTTTTATTAGTTTTGTTTTATTAGTTATTTCCGTTTTGGTCGAAATAGGCTCTGCTTTGATTTTAATATTTCTGCAATCTCTATGAAAAGTTTTTCGTTTTCTTGGAATGAAACGTTTAGTTAAACATAATCGGGGACCGCCCATTTTTAGAATATTGTTTAAACGACTATTTGGATTATACTGCAATCTATCTTTATATCTGAATTTAAATTTTGGCTTTGCATATGATGTTTTTAGACCAATTTGGCTTTTTCGAATGGTCATTTTACAATGTGTAATGTTTTTGTTTTTTTGTAGTCAATGTGAAAACATGTTTAATATTTTTTAGAAGTGTTTTGAAGGCATGTAGAGAAAATCTGATACATTTGAGATTAAAATTTTTCTGTTTTTTTATGCGATTTTCTGTAATATTAATTTGCTTCTTATTTCGGATTTTGTTTTCAAATTTACCGGAAGAATGAAACACGTTTTTGAAGCATTTTAATCAACTTTTATGAATTTTAAATTCATTTTCCCTTGATGAGTTCTGCATTAAAGCTTCAATAAAGGGAGATTAATTTTTACTGTCTTGTATATATTTTCCCTTTTTGCATTTTTAATTTTCGACTTCGTACTATTACGATCGATTTTATTTTGAAATGTTATGATTTTATGTTTTACCTCTTTACAAGGATGCAATTATTAATATTGTAGAGAAACTGCCTTGCTTTAACTCCAATTTTCTTTTGCAATCTATTACAAATTTTTATGAGATGTTTGAAGTTTATATATATAT
>KK113651.1:148768-220850 GCA_000611955.2 Stegodyphus mimosarum | reverse complement strand
AATTGGTGATTTAGTAATGTATGAAGAATTTCAATATCCTAATACACGTAAATTATCTCCTCCCATGGACCTTATAAAATTTTAAAACAATATTCTGAAGTTACTTATAAAATTGATAAACCTAATCCTTTGGTCAAGAGCGGGATAATAATTTGTCATAGTCGGGAAAATAACTTGTCATATTTAGGGTTTAAGTCTAAATCAGGTATTAAAAGTCATAATCAGGAAAATGTAATTTTGAAAAATTTAATTTTAATTTTGAACAGAGATAGGAATTCTGTTATTTCTGGCAGTTAACTTAAACTCGCTTGCTGGATTAAAAGGTCTTAATCTGGTTGAATGAACAATTTCTGATTTCGTTTTAGTTAAAGGATTAGGATTATCAATTTTATAAGTAACTTCAGAATATTGCTTTAAAATTTTATAAGGTCTTGAGAATGGAGGAGATAATTTACGTATATTAGGATATTGAAATTCTTCATACATTACTAAATCACCAATTTTAAATTTACTAGGTTTAAAATGAGTATCATATCTTTCTTTATTTACATTATGATAATCATCAGATCTCTTTTGCGCTATTTTTCTGGCTTCTTCTATTGACGGATACAATTCTTGATTTTGAATTAAGGAATCATAAGGTAATTTTCCATACATTAAATATGATGGAGGGAACTTTGTTACAGAATGAGGGGTATTATTATACTCTTCGGTTACTTGGGGTAATAATTTTGTCCATGCTATATTACCTTGATAAGAATTTAGTTTACATTTTAACCTAGTTATAATAGTTTGATTAACACGTTCAATTTTACCATTAGTTTGTGGTCTATTTGCAGTAGTTAGCAATTGTTTTACATTATGATTCCTTAAAAAGTGCTTAAATTTTGAAGATGTAAAAGCAGCGTTCCTATCACTTAAAATCTTTTTAGGTACCTGAATTTGGAAAATTTGTTTTAAGCAATTTATATAAGTATCTGTAGTTACACTTTTAGAAGCAAAAGTCCAGATATATCTAGTTGCATGATCAATAATTATGTGAATATACTTTTTAGTAGAATTATAATAATTTAAACCACCTACAGTATCAATAGATAATATTTCAAAAGGTTCACTAACTGATGGTAAATTTTGCATTAAACCAAATTTCTTTTGTTTACTTTTCTTATTAAACTGACATACTTCACAATGTTTACAATAATTTCTAACATCTTGAACAATTCCTGGCCAATAATATTGTGGAGATAACAAATTTAGCATAGATGATACACCAATATGACCAAATTGTATATGGGCCTTTTCAAGTAATTTCGTACGTAGAGACATGGGTATCACAAATTTGCATAATCCCTGTTTTTTGATAGTTAATACATCATTCATTTTCTTATACTTAATATTAGAAACATTATCTAAATTTTGATATTCTTTTATTTCTTCTAATGATAATAAATTAACTTGCAATCTGAAATGTTGACACATAGGATTTGTAGAAAGCATGTCAGCTTCAACATTAGTAGATTCTTTTTTATATTTTATATCAAAATCATACATACATAATTTTAAAGACCACCTAAATAGACGACCTAAGGGTGTTTTATATTTTTAAGCCAAACTAAAGCAGCATGATCAGTATGTACTTTAAAATGATTACCATGTAAATAATAATAAAATTTATCAATTGCATCAATAATAGATACATATTCCAGCTCAGTAATGGCATAATTTTGTTCATAAGATCTTAATTTTCTGGAATGAGAAGTAATCGGATGTAAACTACCATCAGGATGTTCTTGTTTTAAAACAGCACCAACAGCTTCTTTGGACGCATCAACAAATACATGGCAGGGATATTTAGGATTAAACAAAGTTAAAATTGGTCTAGAAATCAATGCTTCTTTTAATTTTTGAAAAGCTTTTTGACATTCATCAGTCCAATTATAACGAGTATCGTTCTTAAGTAAATTTGTTAATGGCGCTCTAATTTTAGCATAATATTGAATAAATTTATGATAAACATTAATACTTCCTAAAAATCTTTGTAATTCTTTGACATTTTTAGGGGGTTTCAATTTCTTAATAACATCTATATTTGCATTACTGGGCTGGTATTTTCCTGCTTGAATTTCATATCATAGAAAATTTATTATTTCTTCAGCAAAATTACATTTAGAGTGTTTTAATTTTATATACTCTTTCTCACATATATCAAATATTATTTTAAGATGATTTAAATGTTCATCAAAATTTGGAGAGAATACTATAATATCATGAAAATAATTTAAATCAAATTGAATCTTATATTTGTTTAAAATTTGTCTAAGAGCTCGTTGGAAAACAGCTGGGAAATTTTTCCAACCAAAAGGTAATCTAGTAAACTCATACAGTCCACAATTTGTAGTAAATGCCAATTTTTCAGTATCCTTTTCATTTAACTTTATATGCCAATAACCTGATGCCAAATCTAATGTATAAAAGATTTTTGCGTTTGTTAATTGATCTAATACAGCATCAATTCTAGGAATAGGTTCAGAATCAGTTTTAGTAATTTGATTAAGCTTCCTGAAATCAATACACAATCTGCTTCTGGACTGCTCATCTCGCTTATAAGCTAAAGTGACAGGAGCAGCATAAGGGCTATAAGAAGGTTTAATAATTCCAGCTTTTAACAATTCATCTATTTGTTTTTTAATTTCACTATTATCTTTAGGAGATGCTCTATATGGTCTATAGGCTATTGGTAATTCAGAAGTTAATATATCTCTGGGAGGTTCATCCCTTATACAACCAACATCATATTTACTTTTTGCAAATATATGATTATAATCATTCAACAATTTTTGTAATTTACTATCAAAGTTTTTACTATTTTCAAAATAATTACCACAATTTTTAGTACTAACATCATTTACACATACAAAATTTCTACTATTATCAAAATATTTACTACATTGTTTAGCACTGATATCATTTTTACTTACATAATTATTTTGGAAAAACTTGTCTACTTTAAGATTTTTACTTACCTGTTTTCCAAGCTGATACACTTCCTAATTATGAAAATTCAATTGTAACTTAAATAATTAAACACATGGTGCTGAAAGCAATAAATAATTCAAATTTGAATTTACTACATAAAATATCAATTTATTTTCTATTTTACCTACTTTACACTTTACTTTGACTATTTTTTCTACATGAACTTGGCTAGATATTGAAAATATTTTATCATGGGATTTCACTGAAATTTCTCTAAATTTATCACCAATTTTGTTAAAAAATTTTAACGGTAAAACGTTAATTTGCGATCCCGTATCAATAATACTGGGAATGTTTTCCTGTCCAATTTGGACATTCACTCTAAAGTAGTATCATTTTTTAACTTCTCTTTTAGGAACCGTGTTATAATTAATAGCAGGTAATTGTGGATATCGAGTTGGCTTATACGGATATTGAAGAGGTCGGTATGGTACTTGTTGATAATTAAAAGGTCTCACACTACGAAAACTTTGATAAGGAGTGGATTGCACTGTCCTGGGATAATAGCACCTCGGAACAGTTTGCTTTGGAGAAACAAATTGGTAATTACTAGTTCCTAAACCATCCAACGGCATCTGAACTGGAAACAGTTTCCTAGCAAGAATAATCCAGTCTTTCGGTGTATCTATTTTTTGTACTGTTAGCAGCATTCTTTGAGAATGAGGAAGAGAATGAGTAAGTGCTTCCACCATTGTGGATTCTGTTAGTTTCAAGCTGGGTCCTAATTTCAACTTATTACGAAAATAAGCGTCAATATTATTAAATTTCTCGTATTTTAAAGACACAAAATCACTAAAAGTCACAGATTCCGATGTTGTGAAATATGTCTCGAAAATATCCTTTATGTTGTTCCAGTCTTTATCTAAACAATCACGTAAATAGAGGGCTAAAGCTTCTCCTCTAATACACTCTGAGAAAACAAATTTCTTTTCCTTTTCTGGAACGTTCTTTGCAGCACATTTCTCTTCAAACAATAGAAGATATTTGTCTATTGGAAAATTTGTATTTGTGCCGTCAAAAATAGGGAATTGAAATTTTGCTGTATCCACAATAGCTACGGATTCTTGCTTATCATTTGCCATTTTTGTCGTTTTTGAGCGTGTTAGCATTCCAATAAAAAATCTTGAATTTAAGAGTTCGCATACACATCAATTTGGACACTAAAATCAATCACTTTAGAAGCACTTGATAAAACGCATAACTTTGGAGACGAGGTAAAACACTTAAGCATTGCCGGAAAAGAAGCAACAGCATAAGACGATCACACACTGTCCTTGACCCACTGTTGAATTTAGAAGCGCGTTAGAAATAAATCCAAGAGCTTTTTTACCACGTAAAGGATAAATCCTACCGGCTAATTAATAACTGTATCACAAAATAGTACCAGTTTTTATCACCTTCCACTGCACTCTTCAGTTGGTTCAAAATTTAATTTTGCAATTTACGAGAAGCATCAATATTTCGAAAAGTCTTTTAATGTATCTTAAATACAGCGTTAGCTAAAGCCATAGCTACATACATTTTTACCTGAAGTAAAGAGAAAAATGATCGCCTGAATGCCCTATATTTGGGGGGGGAAGGAGCAGAAAGGAAATGTGTTTGTACATACATGTGTATATATGTAATACTAAGCAATACTATAATAATAAATACTATGATACATATATGATATAATAAGAACAAATTTAGAAGTCATGACTAGCAGGAATTTTGATGTCGTAGAATGCTGAGATGCCGATCCACACTGAATAAGAAATTTGGCATTCGAGGCAGATTAAACCTTTATTTTTTTTCAGTAAACATTTTACGACTACAAACAACTTGACACATTATCTGTGCCTATTTCAAGAGGTTTTGATAACTTTGCAGCAAGAAGAAAGCGGCAGACAGCAGTCCAACTAGGCCGAAAAGTAGCGAGCAAGTGCATTTCGTTCAGGTGAAATCAGGGTGAAATCTTAATGCATACTGAGTTAGTTTTGGTTCTCGATGCATTTTGATTAGACAGTTAATACTTCTATAAAATTATTATTGTTTGTTTGAGTTTTAGTTCCATTTGCATCATCGGAATTATTAAGAGTCATATGGCATAGGTTAATCTAGAAATGAGGCAGTGCATAGAGAGGTTACTATTTTTTTAATTCAGAAGGGGAATTTACGTTGCTAATTTAATCTTTTACACATTCTTCATTTTTTCTGACATATATATATGATCGATGTTTGCTTTGAAAAATGATATAGGCACAAAAGTGAGACGAAGATCGAGAAAACACGAAGATCGAGCATAACGTCCCGTCTGCTGTTAATAAAAATATATGAAATTATCTCAAAAACACGAAAGGAATTTGAAATAATATGAACAGCATTCAAATGCTTTAGTAATTTAATTAATCATTAAAAAAGAACTTAGCATTGTTCATTAACTTTATCCACTACTGTTACAAGAATGTACGTTATATCATCATTATGTGCATGGAGATGTTAAAAATCTTACTTTCTTTTATATAACATGCTACATAAAAATACATCTCTCAATTTTCAAATGATATTATAGTTGTTGCCTTTATAACGTTATTATGAAATTGCAATACTTATGTTCTAACCGGAAATTTTATGCGTTCAATATTTTTCCAAAAAGTATTTCTTTTATTGATCAAATTCGAAGGACCCTTCAATTATGCTTAGGTTTTCAAAATAAAAGCTAGGAATCAGAATTGTTTACTTTTCTGAAGCCCTTAAGCCTCTTAAGCTGAAAGAAAGTCCTATGAATTCTGCTTCTGGGTATCCAGTTAGTCTTCGTAAAAATATGTTTCCAAAGAAACCTTAAGTTTTATAGTTATTTCCAAAGTATTTTGAAATGTTTCAAGCAAAGGTTATTCTTTATGTGGCTATTCAAAATAAAAGCAGTAGTTAATTGGATCAACAGAGCATGAAATAACTGTTGCATCGTGTTTATGGAATGCATTAAATGATTTATTTTGTGTAGTACTGTTTCTCTTATCATAAATATAAACTATAAACAACTATTATATTCTAAAATTAACTGTAAAGAAGTTATTTAGTAACTGTGATTTATGGCTTTATTCTGCATCAGAGGAAGTACCCAACGTTGCTCGGGGATAGCAGAGAGTGAAGAAAGAAAAACATTTAGGTAGATAAAGGTACTTTGTTTCAAAATATCAAGTAGGTAGCGATTTTCCTCTTATTTGTATTTAAAATGGCCTTTCATTTAAACTTATTTCATTAGAGGTATAGTTCTTATTCAATTAATTCAGTTCTCATTTCGCGACAAGGTAAAAATACTTAAAAACCTCAAAATATCTATATTAAAAAGTGAAAGCTATAGAAAACCTTAAAACACCAATTATAGTTAAAATAATTTTTTAAAAATGTTTACAATTAAAAATAGAGTTTCTGCTCAAAAACAAGCAATTCGGCCAGCGGACAAAAAAAAAAACAGTTTCTTCGGCGCACAAAACTGAATGTTTGCTTTTGGTCTCACTCGGCAAAAAGACACTGAGGCCATAGTAACTGACTTAATGTGTTGTGGACGCTATCCCGAGTCAATATGTGGGATAATTTAATGACATAAATGATAATTCCAGAATTGATTAAGCATAATTTAATTCGCAATAATGAAAGAAGACGTGATCTTTGTTGTAGCGAAGCTTAGTTTCTCTAGATTGGCAACAAATCCACGATTCTGCTAATCCACTATTCAAATGTGAAAAAATAGGGATGCTATGGAAAAAGAATTAGGCTTAGCCGCACTTGAACAATTTTTAAATTGTTGATAATTCTACAACTATTGCATGCAGATTAACTATAGGCATAAAACCTTAATCGGAAGATAAAAACAACATAACTCAATCATTTCAAAAGCAAAAAATGAGCAATTTACATACATATAAAAATAAAAATCTGATTTCACTGAGCCGAGTAACAGAGTGGATATATATATTTATATACCTTATTTTTTGGTGAGGTCGATTGCAAATAAAGTAAGAGGTGCACATCTACATGTTATAGCAGTAATGAATACAAAATTTCAATGTTCTGAGGATACTCGTTTTGAGTTATTGAAGATACATGCATACATACGTACGTACGTACGCAGAGACGCCACGAAAACATCCCTTCAGAATCTTAAATTATTTTCTAATTTTTGGGGAAAAAAGAGTCCTTTCTTCTGTCCTTACGTATAGATGTCACGCAAAACATCGTTAACTTCCATTCGATAACGTTCAAAATGGTTATTTTCGTTGAAATATGATACCCGAAATTTTTCGCGATTACAATAATTCCTTTTTACTTCGTACAAGGAAGTAAAAAAACAATTATGTTTTTCGTATGTTTTTTGTCAAAGCTTGAGGTATGTAGTATTTTTGATTTACCACCCATAGCTTAAACAAACAATTTATCCAGCGTGCAGACTCAGAAGCAAGCAGCGCATAATTAGTGATGAAAAAGTATGGTATATTTATGTCATATGGTCCTTCCAAGCTAAAATCACCTGTACAAAGTAAAATATCATAACGATTCTTACTATACTATTTTTCCATTCCATCTATTAGTATACTATTTTTCCATTGTAGGTTTCTAAAAATAAACCCCGTTATATAAGAAAAAGAAAAGATTTCTGTAAAACAGTTAATGATAATTTCTTAGTTTCCATAAAAAATGAAAATGCAAAATAAGGATGCATGCTTGTCAGTGATATTATAATAATAGTAAAAAAATATCATACTGATATATAACGGCTGACTGGTGCGCAATCGACTCCTTTTGCGGGACAAATTGACAATTAGCGAAAAATCGTTAATCGTTTACACGATTCAGTCGTGTTCAGCAATTACGGAAGAAAACACATTTATCCTCTCACATGTAATAAATCTTATACCAGTAGTTTATTCCTCAAGTATATGAGTGGGTTTGGGTCATTAAAAAATAAAGAAAAAATCTGATGTGTACGTCACATCAGTTCCCTATTAAATTATACGCATTTTTTCTAGCATTTCATTTAAACCTATTGCCTCGAATTTTATCAGAGATTTATTTCTCATTCAATTAATTCATTTATCACTTCGCGACAATGCAAAAAAATACTTAAAAACTCAAAATGTCTTTATTAAAACTGAAAAATATAAAAAACAATATACTGTTAAAACAATTCTTACATTTAAAATTAGAGCCATTCAGCCAGCAGGAAAACACACACAAGCAAAAAAAAAAAGCCGTTCAGCCAGCGGCCAAGAATGCAGATTTTTCGGTGCACAGAACTGAAAGTATAATTTTGGCTCTACTCGACAAAAAGAAACAGAAAGTGCAGAAACTTACTTAATTAAATATCGTGCTAAATTTCATATGTAAACAAATATGGCTGCTATGGTAAAAAATGAGGCTTAACCGAGCTTAAATAACTTTTAAATTGTTACTAATTTTATCTCTATTGCATGCAGATTAACTAAAGTCATAGAAACTTTAACCGGAAGATATGAACTCAGTAATTCAATCATTTTTAAAGCAAAAAAATTACAATTTACCAACATATAAAAATAAAACAAATTGCGCACACGGAGCCGTGTAACAGGGTGCATATATATATATATATATATATTAATTTGTTACAATAAAAAAATGGAGTTGCACAACTACATGTTTATAGAAGTCTTACATACAAAATTTCAACGTTCTGAGCCTAATCGTTTTTGAGTTAAGCGAGATACATATATACATACGTTTGTACATACAGACGTCACGAAAAAAATGTCTTCTGAATCCATTTAAAATCAATTTTATAATCAGTCTGAGCAAAAAGTCTCCTTTATTCTCTCCTTACGTACAGATGTCACTCAAAAACATCGCTAAATTGCATTCGGTTGCGGTGAGAATAGGTACTTTCGTTGAAATATGAAACCTAGAATTTTTCGTGATTATAATACTTCCTACAAGACAAAACAAAGAGATTTAACCTCTTCGCAAGTCTTTGCATTACCTCCCTAATAACCCATTTTGCTGTTATTCAAATAATTCCGAAATCCATACACTAAGCATCGTAGATAAAGAGCTTATGTTTAAAATAGTTATCGATGGAAATTGTAAAATTTTCAATAATAGTTACAATTTTGATTGAAATTAAGATTAATAAGGGCGATTAAGTGAAAATTATCTTTTTAATTTCTTTCATTTATTACAATGGTCTGAAACCGGTGGTTCTCGAAGGTATTTTATGCGGTCCTCGAATACATTTCTTATGTATTTGTTACAAATATAGTGTGGCAAAGATTTCCAAATTTTAGTTACGTACATTACATCCAAAATTTACTTATTTTTGTTACGAATAACAGCGAACATGAAACCCGAGATTTAGTTAATTTTCTTTTGTACTTATCAAAAACTTAATCAAGCTCAGTTGCAAATTTTTGCACTGAGAATAGTTGCTTTATCTTGGAATACATTTATAAGTGAATAGTGTTTTTTCACAGTTGTAAATTAGAAACAATGCATCCCCACTGAGCGCGAACATCTATAATTTGTGATGAAGAAAATTTCTACTAATTTCTCGCCAACGCTGCAAAATTTATAAGAATTGAAACCCAATCAAATCTAGAATTATTATAAAAGATGAAGCCGTTTGTAATTATTTGTATTTAAGCATATGCACTTTTATTCATGCTTTGCTGAACAGTGGTACAAATAATAGAAATATACTAGGTTGTATATTGTCGTTATTCCTAAATTTTGTTCCACACAGAAAGCTTCTGAACATTCAGAAAGCTCTGGCAATTTGTTTAATTTTAGCTTAATGAAAATTATGTCATCATACTTATATGTGTTATTATTATTTGAAACAAATTTAGAGGTTGGCAGTATATTTGAATTACAAACTGTAACCAACAAAAATGGCTTTCAGTTGCCAATCTTAAGATTTCAAATAGAAAATAAACATAAATTTGAATTTTTTACATTGAGATATTTTCATTATTGTTTGTATATGTTTTGACGAATATTTACTAAGTGAAATTTAAAATTTTGTCCAGTATGTTTGCTTTTCTAATTAAAAAATTAAATTTAGCAACGAAAAAGAATTCTAACCGGTCATCTGTTTATACATCTTGCATTCATTCCACATACAATTTGATTCTGAGACCAGTCAATTATTATTATATACGAAAAACAAATATGAATTAGTTTAAACGCATTTTAAATTCTTCTGTCCTGTTATAGAACAAAGTTTTAAGGCTTATGCTTTAAAATTCAGTTGGATAAATTTTGCAATAATTTAAAATTATATTTAAGTTCAAGGAAAGTAAGTAGAAATGAAATACTCTTATTGTTTTACTTTAGTAAGAATTTTTCAAAACTTACCTTGCGTAACATTAGCAAGTATTTTTAGCAAGCAATTTTTAGTATTATTCCGGTGCTTTGGGGAAACTTTTACTTACATAATGCGAATTACTAATTGATTAATGGCGCTTAACACTTCATGGCAGGCAATAAATAAGATATTCATTTACATCAAGAATATTTCAGGAGGTTATCAAAACATTGCGAAATTTGAACAAAATCTGTGTACGCCTTTTAACACTGGAATTTATGTTAATAATATTACTTAGAGGATCAGTTTTAACTCACGCTCTGAGTACACCCCCTTTGGTCACAAAATACGTTTTCTGCATTTGCTAAATAAAGATTGTCGTTGAAAATATAGCTATGTACAGACTTCATATAGCTTTCAAGGGTCTTTCATTTCATACATAAATTAACTTTTCTTCTCGAAGTATCAAAGGAAATTTAGAATTTTTTGTAAATATTTGCTTGCGTACTAATTTTTGGTTTAGCATAAATGCTCGTTATATCAATACGAATAACTAGACCTATTTGGTACACTTCTATTATATTTTAAAGGAAGCGAAATAAAATCCTAAATGATCAAACTACGAATATTTTACATCGTTTTCAATATTTTCGTGATTATAGCCTTCAGATTGCAGAATTGAACCATAGACTTAAGTCTAAGAAATACGATCACAGAGAGGTCTAAATTCTTAGGAAGGAAGAAAGCACTTTTAAATCTGCAGACTGACTTGATTGACCTGACTTGATATTCCAGATTGCATGAAGTGTAAGGACTAAAATGGTTCCTTTCGTCATTTGGAAACTGGCAAGGTCTTTATCTTGCTACCTCAGTAAGATACTCACATTGAAAGTTACGGGTGTAAGTAACATTTTTAACGAAATGTAAAATGAAGATCTTTGCATGTTATTAGAAGAGAAGTGAAAATAAAACTATCTCTTTTCTGGTTGTACTGTCAACTGAAGCGTGTTCCCTAAACATATATAGCCCAGGATTCTCAGTATTTGAACTAGATTTACGTAAAGTTTCGCAGAGAAGTGTCTGAATAGTAGTAAACTACTCACTTTCTTGTTAACAGAAGTGTCTTGGGAGACTTGGTGAAAAAATTAAAATTATATTTCAAAGGACTTTGGATGCAAGAAAAAGTCAATCTGTTCAAATGTAAAAGAGAGCAGTAATTTGAAGTGGAATAATCTTTTTGAAATGCATAAGATAAACCTCACTCTCCAAACAAGCAATCAAATTTTCTCAATATATACTACATCAGAGATCAGTTATGAATTTACAACTCAAAATGAATTTAAATTCTTCTCATTATGCAAATCAGAGATCAGTTATGAATTTATAGCACAAAGCGAATTATTCTAAGATACAAAAATTTGTAAGTTACATAAATTTTAACAATATTTATTACATTAGTTTTGTATGCATTGAAAGATAATAAATGATTGACATTAATTAAATAATTAGTTATACTACAATTAATAAAAGAAAAATATAACCAGAACCAGAAAGTAATATATAAAGCGTAAGGCGGAAAGGACGCTTTCTCAAAATAATTACTGAAAGGCAGAAAATCCAGATCGAAAATGGCGGTATGATCTTACTACACAAAAGGTAATAGATTATGAGCCTTGATGCAAGGTTTCACTGCTGAAAGTCTAACAAAGCAGAGAAAATACATGTACCGTAAAACGAAATGAGGTGGCCAAGCATGGGTGATGGAGCAATTAAAATAGAAAGAAGATGGCGAGGAAAACAGCAATAAGTAGATATAATTATTAAAACTAGCATATGCAAAATGCATAAAAATTAAACTTTTAAAACTGAAATGAGAGAAGTTAAAAGATAAGGATCTGTACCTACAAATTGTATAATAGTAAGTTTTATATGCAAAAGATTCGTTCAATGAGAAGTAAGATGAATATTTATTAGGAAACGTAATCTTGTGAAGTAAAGAATAATACACGTTTACGATGCAAGATTAAGTCATAGGCAAGGAAACTATTGAAACATTAGCAGAAAAGAACAATAAATTTAACTAGATTTCGAAAGGTAGAGAGAGTGAAACCTAACTGATATGCCACCACTTCTGGTCTTAGTTGTGGTCAACGTCTATGGACGGTTTGGACCCGGTCTTGGAAAGAAAAACAGTATATTAAGTCAGTTTCTCACACGTTTTTCAAATAGAGACCAGTTCTATAAATAAGAACGTTTAGAGGACCACCTAAATCTTTTCCCCTTCGAAAACAATATTTACTCCTTGTAAGAAGTACAAGAAGTATTGTAATCGCGAAAAATTTCGGATATCATATTTCAACGTAAATATCCATTTTGAACATTCCTGAATCAATCTGGGCAATTTTTTACATGACGATTGTATGACCCTTTCTTGCAAAACGAATTTTAAAATGGATTTAAAATGGTTTCAAGAAAAATATTTTTCTTAACGTCTCTGCACATGCGTACGTATGTTGTTTCGTATTTATGTCACATAATTCAAAAACAATTAACCATAGAATGTTTAAATGTTGTATATGAGACTACTATAGAATACGTTTCGCGCTGCTCGTTTCTTATTGCACTCGACAATATGTATATAAATACAGATATATATCTATATACATACTTCCAGTTACAGAAGTATTTTAAATGTCAAAAATACTCATTTTTTGGCAATCTCAAATTTAAAAAAAATATTTTCAACAAAAATCGAAATGTACCTTTTAATGCGGTTTCCCGGTGTCCATACTTATCTTTGAGGAAGTTTGTATTCGTTATGAAAAAATAAAAATATAAGAAATTTGATTCTCGTTCGGCAAAAATTAACCGGGATACTGAATTTCAAAATTTGTCATTTTTGATGTCAACTTCACCTTGCCTTGAGCGATCGGTTAATTAATTTAAAATAATTCGAGGAAATAAGTTTAAATAAAGTGTAGCAAAATGTTTGCGTAATTGATTAAGCCGTACAGTGAAATCTTGTGTTGTCTATATACAGGGTGTTTATAAAGTCCCGGACCCAATTTGATGTTTAATAACTCATAAAATAATGAAGATATAAACAAACTTTATTTATGAAATATTATTTATGAAATAACTTATATATTTTCTCTTTCAGATTTGAATATCTTTACTTTTGTAAATATCGTGTGCGCGTGTGGTTAATTTCAGATAACTTCATTTTCCAGTCTAAATATCTGTACTTTTTTAAATATCGTCTGCTTATTAATTGCATTTTTCTCTCTTTTGTTTTTGGCAATTCATGGGGATCTGAAAACCCCCAACAATACCGTGAGGCACAAAGGGATTCCCCAAAGGTTAATGTATGGTGTGGACTAATGCACGACCGAGTCATTGGGCCTTTCGTTTTTACAGAAAAGACGGCCTCATCAGTCGTATACTTAGACATGTTGGAAAACTTCGTATTTCCAAAACTAGAAGAGCTTCAGCCACATGTCTTTTTGCAACAAGATGGTGCACCACCTCATTGGGTTACCATCGTTCGTAGTTCTTTGAATGACCATTTTACAGGAAGATGGATTGGGCGAGGAGGTCCAATTCCTTGGCCACCCAGATCAGTTGATATAACGTCGCTATGAGACAATCCCCAAATTTACAAATCCCCAAAGGAAAAAGTACCAGGACTTTTTCCTTTGGGGATTTGTAAAGGACAACGTTTACAGGAGGAGGTGTCAAACATTGATGACCTAAAAGCCAGAATTACAACCGCAATAGCCTCTGTAGATGCCGACATGTTTGCCGGTACCTGGCGTGAAATTGAATATCGACTTGATATTCTCCGTGCGATGAAGGGGGCACACCTGGAAGTTCATTGACAAGAGTCATGAAACTTTTTGTGTCTATCTAACCAATTATGTTATTAATTTTAATCTATCCTTATTATTTTATGAGTTATTAAAGATCAAAATGGGTCCGGGACTTTATAAACACCCTGTATATCTGATTGTTTTAGTATATATTACTATCAGTATGCTTATATTTTTAAAATAACTTTTATTGAAATCCATTGAACGTTATATCGATATTTATGTAATAGAAAAAAGAAGTACTCATTATTAATAATTTAAGGATATTATTCGATAATCTTTATCTCATGAACTAAAATTTAAATAAATGCTGATACTCATATCAACGTGATGGATGAACGTGTCGATACTTGTACAGCTGTTGTATGTTCGAAGGCTTGCTGGTAAACCTAAGATCGGTGCATACATTGAATCGATTTGAATATTTTATTTTTACTTGAGTTCCTGATGAACATTTTGTTTCATGCATGATTTACTGTATTCTGTATCCATTAACAGTGTCCCCAGGGGAGCCAGATAGGCAGATAAACACTGGGAGGAAAGCTTGCAGGGACAGTTGTGGTCTGCGTGCCGTAGAGTAAGATATTCTGTATTAAATGGTGTATGTCAAGGAATTAGTTGAGAGATATTTAGTTGCAAAATAATTCAAATACGAAACTTAAAAGTATTATTTGATTAAATAAATCAATGCCTATTATCTTATCTAAGGAATGTGTTTGTGTTTCTGGGTAACCAAGAAATACTTGAGAAAAATCTCTGAAGAATTCTAACTTTATTTTTAGAAAATTATTTTTAAAATTTGATGATGATAAAAGAAAAGTAAATTTTAACTACTTTTAAAGTTAATTATTTTTTTAATTCATGTTCTAATATCTATCCTCTTGAAGATGTGATTTAACTAAAAGTCTAGTTAAATTCTACAGGTTTTAAACATAAAAATTTCCATAAAGTTTTCTTCGGGGGAAACTGTTCTACTCCGTTTATGCAACTGTTTTTTGGGTGTTGTTAGCATTTCTGTGAACATCATCAGTATCAGTACCAATAATGAATTATCGCCGTTTATTACGCCAAGTGTGACCTCACAGACTGTCTTTCAACGGTGCTTGACTTTGTTTGACTCATGACAATATGATGATTCATGAGGACGGAAGAGGTGGAACATCATCGGGTTTGAACTCATGTCTTCATATACGTAATGTAAGACATCACTATTGTTTATACCTGTCAGATTGTTCTTATCGTTTCTTTATTATACTATTATTTCCAATTATTCAAATAAGAATTAGCCTTTCCTTAAGCCTTTTATTCAAGCTCTTAAGATGAGATTCGTGGTAAAAAAATATCAGCATTTTCCGAAACTCCGGTATTTTCGCTTCTTGTTATACTAGTGTCAAAACACTGGTCTCCTCGATGGCCGATGGTACAGCGGACAGCGCGTTGTATTTGAAGATGAATATAACATAAATTAAACGCAATGAATATAACTCGAGAAGTTATGAAAAAGAATTGGAATATTACAGCAGATTATAGCAAGGCTGTGACATAAATTTCATTTTACAAGTTTTGAAAAATAGAACTTACAAATTGTGGGAGTAAGAAAACATTTATATATTAATTTTGTTCCAAGAACAAAGTTGTAAACAAAGAAATTTGGATGTTGCGAATGCCTATCATGTTGTAAGATCTGGCCTTTATAGCTATCATGCAATGTGAATAGTTCTGAATGTCCGACCTGTCGACTTCTCGCACAGACGTGAAGGTCCCACAACAAGGAAAGGGTGCAATAAACACTCACTTTTTATTAAGTACAACTCTAACAGAAAGACAAGGTCCCTAATTAGCTTTGCAAAATTCTTAATGTAAAGTAACCTACTTTCCTTTCCCTTTCGTTGTGCATGAGCGGCGAAAACGCCGCATCGTTCATTATCTTCAATAATTTTCTTTATATTATAATTTTTAATCGCAGGTGTTATTTGTAGATCCACGAAACACATTTGACGTTATGTAACAAAGATGGCAAATTTCAAAACGTGCTACAGTATCTTACGTATATCTTAGGAAATTTTGAATAAATAACTCTAATTTTCTGCAGGTTTGCTTAGAAATACATCTATTTTAATGATGGTTATGAAAGTAATTGTATAAATTTTATAAGTTTAAATTCAAACATTTTATAAAAAATTCATACAGTTACTAAAATATACAAATTCAGAAAATAAATCAGAAAATATCTGCGAATTTTATTTGGATTGAATCTAAATTTCGAACTGTGAGAAAAGTAGGTATAACAAAAATGAGAGATTAATTAATATTTACCAAATTCAATGACCACTCAGGAGCTATAAATGCGAGAGCTAAATTTTTAAAAAACTACTTGCGCGATTTTTACAAACTTTGGCACTTTGACATAGTTTTAGTCACAGAATTGAAATTTGGAAACATATCGGTATATCGCTTCAGAAAAGTCTGATTTTGTGTCAAAATTCCTATATTAGAGCAAAGCTGTATAAAAATCTAATATATATATATATCCTAAGTCGCACTTTCGACTTATGAAACACGCAACTTGAATTTCGTCAATAGTCGCAGTAGAACGGAAGCTATTAAACTGTTCCCCCTCCTTCTTTTTGTGTAGAGTGTACATTTTATTAATTCCATTTTTTCCTCTATTGGAATAATATAAAAATCAAATTTTGGCCTTTCAAATCCGTTCTAACACTTGCCCTAGTTTTAAAACTGCTTCCTGATATTCTACCTTGTTTCAGGAAACATGTAATTGGAAATACACGTATGTGATTAATATTTCAGGATAACGAAATCCGTGCCAAAATTGTAAAACATTTTATTCATACATAATGTTTCATTTTCAGTCCTAAGGATCAATTTGCCCAGAAGGACTATAAATTTCGCTTCCGCATTTTACTTTGAATCACAAAAAACAGAGTATCACATTTCAGATTGTTGCCACGAAATATTATCGCGTTGCGTTATATTTAAAGAAATTAAATAATGAAGAATCGGCATAAATGTATGTATGTTTCTCGCATTGTGATAAAAAAGGGTACCTAGAGACATCAAATTTTGAATAGCGTAATCTTCCACCGAATAAGGCCATCTGGAAGTTCTAATTTGGAATTAATTTTATTATCGATTTCATATTTGTAACACTTTAACGAATTTTTGATTGCCAAACTCAATGATTTCAAAGCGAGCAATGACACCTTTGTGAAGAAAAACAAACATTTTTATCTCCAGTACGCCAAATTATGTATCGGAAGTTATAAAGATATGCTCATTTTAAAATTATTATGCGATATTGCTCTTGAACTGAATTTTATGGTTTAAGTGCAAAGAACATGACATTTAACAAATAAAGGTAATGTAAAATCTGATTTTTTTTTTTTTTTTACAAAATGAGAAACAGTTTTCCAGAAACACGCTAAATGTAAACATCGTTAACAATGGCGATAATATTTTAAACCTGGCAACCCAACAGGTTTAGCATGTTCGAAAGTATATATCATTCCTCCTAAACGCAGTTTTTTGTTTCTTTATATTGCTGTTCACAATTTTGCATTTTGTAGGATTACACTCATTGCTCGCCTTTGCGTGTGTAATTTATTCTTTACTTATTCCATTGTTGTTTTGCATGATTTCCAAGCTATCTTTTCGGAATTATTTAGCTATGAATAGATATAATTATTTTCGTTCAGTTAAGGAAGTTATATGAGACAGACGCTTGTCTCCAGAGGTGCGTCATAGAAGGATTTTTGCTTTCATGGGAAATACTTCATTAATAATACTAAGATTTACTTTAGTTTTTATGCTAATCTTTACTTACACTGGCATCTTCATTGTGCTTTTCTACCAAACTGAATTGTATTAAATACCATGCTAAAACATCTAATTTTTAACTGCATATGCTTAGTGTCATGCTTTTCAGCTAACTGAATTTAATAATTTATAATAATCATGTTTAACATGCTAAATTACGTGTGCTTAATGCGTTTAATCAGATAATATTTAGCTAAATTCTAAATTAAAATTACATATGCTTAGTAACACCATTTAAAATCCAAAATTTGACTTACTAGTATATATACTTTATATCATGCTTTATTTCAAAACATAACCGCATATTGCTCAAACTGTAACTGTTGGTAAGCTTGGCGACAAAATGCACTGTCGCCAAAGCGTTCTTTGTTTAAGCGTCAACGGGCTCTTTGAAGAAGAAAACCCATGAAATGTTCTGCTATAATTTTATTTGTTGGTACAGATTTCTAGAACACTATTTGTGAACTACACTTTAAATGTTGTGTTATATGAGGTATAAATATTTAACATTTATTAAAAATTCATTCTTTATTCGCCTTAATTACGTATCAATACTTTATTGATATAAAGCGGAAAAAACTGTTGATATTCAATATAAGTCCTTATGTGAAAGAGGAAATCAAAATGTATAGAAAGAAAATATGAAATGAAATGCTAAGTTGGTGACGAAGAGTTAGGTCTCAACTGGTGTAAAAGCAAAACCATGTTGTTGAATAATGACGAAGAATTCCGAACTCAATGCGTATATTAAATTCATAACCTCCAGAGAAACGAAATGACAGCTTTTGTTGCTGAAACATTCTAAGAAAAGCCAGATGGTAAAAACTGTTCAAGTAAAAAAAAAAATCTCATTTTTCAATTCCTTACAAGTTGGATGAGAATGTGCTAAACTTTGTGAGATCTTCTTGTTGTTTACTGTTTTTTCACTTTCTGATAAATAAATAAATAAATAGTAGATTGCTTCTCAAATACTAAGCATTAAGATTACCCGAAACGAAGCTTACCAAGATATAAATATATTTATTTATCGTCTATTATTTCCCCAGTTTTGATTTCTTGACAAGAAAACTGTTTCCTATACTTTTCCTACGTGACTGCAGTAATGTATCAGATTTGTCCATTTTGGAAAGAATGCGTTTTTACCGTTTCCTTCCCATGTTTTTTTTTTCACGGCTAGCGAAGACATATAAACAACGTGACAAGAAACTAAACAAGGATTTGCTTGCTTGTTTTTATTGCACGCATTTTTGCCTCGCTTTTTTCTTTCCAGTGCTTTAAGAGAACTGATTTGAACCGAATACGGCAAGAGTCAAAGTCAGCTGGACGAGCTTAGGGTGAAAAATGTTTTTCCCGAGTTTTGATCTTAACTAGAATTTTGAGCGCGAAGGGAGCAGCGGTGATTTAAGGAATTTTTCTTTTCTCTCAAGAAGGGAGAAGCTTCGACTGTGAAAATTTTACCTCGAGAAAAAAGCCAGAAGATAGGATTTTTTTAAACTTTAGAACTTGTTCTGTTAAATAAATTAAATTAATCAAGAATGAATAGATGAAATAAATCTTTTATGAAGAAATTCTTTTACATTACGTCGGCAGAAATAAAGCATTGTTCATATTCCTGTTCTTCTAGTAAAAGACAAAAATAACGAAACAGAGCATGCATTATAGAGCTTCTGGACTTTAAGCGATTTGTTACATGCGTACGGGTTTGTAATGGACTGAACACATACAGATCCGATGACAGCTTGATAAAATTTGTTTTTCCAAACGAAACACTGTACAGTTCTGCAACATTCCGGAAAAGCACTAGCACTGATCTTCTCAATACAACAGAACATAGTTAGTAGCTACCGCTTCAAACTACTAAGAACGTTACAAACAAAACAGTGCAGAGTGAATTTAAAAAGCAAAGCTCGCACAAAGATCTTTCAGTATTCCGAACTCATCTCTGAAGTAACAAATAAAAACTAAACGTCTCTCCGGTTTTATATAGATTGCCCCTTTTCCGAAAGATTTCCAACACGTTTAATTTCTCGAATTTAATCTCATTTTATCATTTTATCATCATCTAATTTCCAGCACGTTTAATCTCATTAGAAGGCATATACAGCTACATATAGGACCGGATACAGTGTTAGTCACATATAGGGATCAGGCCAATCACAGTTATATAGGGATCGGATTCAAATGGTCGGTCTCCAAATCTGGCGATATTTGGTAATTTCTGGCAGATTTGACAGATTCAATTTCCAAGAATCGCCAGCTTGGCTCCTTTTCGTCAAACTGGCGAGAAAGCCATTTACCTCAACGTTAAATTGACTTGGCCCTGTAAACTTATTTGTTATTCCATCAAAATACTACATTAAAAAAGAAATTTACTGGCACATCGTATGATAAGATTTCATAGGGCATATCTCACATTATCAAAATTATAGGTTAGTTCCCTGTGAAATGCATGCATATTTCTTGGGACATTTAACATTATTCTGAAATCGTGTTAGAATCAAAGCCTATTTTATAATAAATTGCTGGATGTCTCAATACATTTCTTGAATAATATGTTGGATAGGGAAAATATTAATAGACGCACGTTTATCATTTACTTTTCTAGCTGAAATAAATTTGAGGAAGATTTGTTGACTCAAATGTAACTTAATGGCTACACGTGCTGGTGATGTTGCAGTATCACAGTCATAAGTCTGTTACTCTTCTCATGAGGTCGGTGAAGAACTAAAAATTTGAAAAATCGAATGTAACTTAACGGCTGGATGTTAATGATGCTGCAGTGTCACAATCATAAGCCCGTTCTTTTTCTGTTGACGTAGGAATTTAGCTGGAAGAAGGCACAGGGGCATCAGACAAAGTTTAGAATGTTTTGCGGTATTGAAGAAGATAATAAAACGATTTGCAAAATTTGCAAGCAAAAACATACCGTACCTGATTATTACCATCACTGCACTATGATTTATCTTTACAGTCTTATAGTCTTAAGGAAACGGCTCACCAGCGTTGTTCAACGTTGGAATCCCCCTAATGGGCTGGATGCAAGGACATTTTCATGGTTTTCCTCATGTGTAACGTGCATACGATCCAGTTTCCCTTAGAATGTCCCCCACTAAGTTCTTTCTTGCCTTAAGCCCTCGAGCGGTTTGGCACAATGAGATAAACGAAATTATGTCGTATAAGATACTTCTCCCGCCTTCTTAGCATGGTCTCGTGGTGTAGTGGTGATTCTGGTTTGGCGCGTAACCGACAAGTCCGGGGTTCGTGCCCCGGCGAGGGCATTGCTCTTTTTTCATGTTTCCTACTTCGAAATAATCTAATAAATCTACAGTGGCGCCCGAACTAAAAAGGTGGTGGATGATTCTGCATCACCAGTATTTGGCAAATGGGTTCCCTAATCCCCAGTCGCCCGTTGAAAGGGAGAGTATATAAGGTATTTCTTCCGGCTTCTTAGCATGCCTTCGTGATGTAGTGGTCAGCACTCTCGACGCGTAATCGAGAGGTCCGTGATTCGAGTCCAGCCGAGGGCATTGCTCATTTTTCATCTCTCCTGCTTCAAAATAACCTAATGTCTTACAATCGTATTTAATGTCTTCGTCATGAAGATTATGAAATTTTATTCTGAAGTATAACTTAACGGAATTCGTATTATATACCAAAGAAATCAAATAAAACCTGAACTTGTAAGCTGTGAACTACCTGCTTTTGTGAAGAGATATCAATTCTAGGTTTTGGAATTTAAAATCTCTAGGTTTATCTATCATTCTTGCATAAAGTAAACACGGCAGAATATGTTATAAGAGACTAAAAAATGTCTCATTTTCTCTGACTAGAAATATATTTCTAGAGTCTTATCAGGCATACTACCTTGTAAGAAAAAATTGCTTTCTAGTTTTTAATTCATATTGAAAATGAAATCATTGATTTGAAATACATATAAATATAAGTAAAAACAAAGTAAGCTTTTGAATGCCATATTTTCCTTTTCAGGCCTCTGAATGCTTCCTGTGGTTGATATTCATGCAACTAACAAAGAATATTTACGAAATCTTTCCTTTCACAAACTTCATGGATAAGTGCATGTAATTAATACTTTTTAGCGAAACGTTTCCTGCGAAGGTAATTAGTTGAAAATTTTTGGAAGAATGAACTCGAATTCAAGAAATAATTTTTTCAATGAATGAATAAATCTGAGTTAATACAATGATTAATTGCCCTTCTGATTTCAAGAATCGAGATAATTTATTTATAACCATAATTTAAACTTTTGAAAATAAAAAAAAATATGAAAGGTTTCAGATTTTACGTTTTGCCCAAAGGGCGTTTTTTTAATGTTTTGTGTGTTACCTTTATTTATTAAGTATGTTTTTCGCACTTAAACCATAAAATTCAATTCAACAGCAATATCGCAGAATAATTTTAAAGTGAGCATATCTTTAGAATTTCGGATACACAGTTTCGTACGTTGGAGATTAAAATGTTTTTTCCCATACAGTGTTGCCATTGCTCGCTTTGAAATCGTTGAGTTTGTTAATTAATGAAAAATTCGTTAAAGTTTTAGAGAATATTGTTACGAATTTCACGTTTATTTGGCTATTTATTTAGAACTGTAATTAAAATTCCTTTTTATTTTCCCGTGCAACGCACGCAGACGATTTTTGAAGAGAAAGCTACGTCAAGAAAAAAAACATGCATACATTTATGCAGATATTTCATTTTTTAAAATTTAATGCAGAGCGATAACACTTAGTGGCAACAATTTGAAAAGTGATATGCCGTTTTTGTGTTTCTGACGCAAAATCGCAAAACGAAAGTAATAGTCCTTCGGGACTAAATCCTTTTGGACTCAAAAGATGACAATATGAAATATTCTGAAGACACAGTTTGATTTAACACTCCGACTTTGATTTTCTCAGTTAAAGAAATTTTGGTATGTTGCCTTTAAACGCTTTTGTTTACGGTAAAAGTGTTTCCTGTAATACTAGTTTTTCATTCAGGGAGACATTTAATCATTTATCAAAATTATAAGATATGTTATAATATAAATGATAAAAAAACATTTAAATCTGAAACTATTCCAGTTAATTAAAGAATGATGTGTTCAGAGAGTGGTGTAACTTGCAGAAAATACTTGAGATAGCTTGAAGTCTACGAATAAAAGATAAACATTACCTCGTTTTATTTTTACATAACTCTAAAAATGTTGGTTGTGTTTTTCCATCCTATATGTATGTTACTGTTGAAAGTGCAATATTTAAAATTTTGTTTTATCATACAGCTGTTCTTTCATTTTAAATAGAGTGCTTTAAGACATTCTACCAGAAGTACCGGCGCAATAGAAGACAAAAAGTAGCCCGTAAAAAAAGAGTCATGTCTATAACCGTTTTGTTTTATCATTATAAAGAATGAAACATATTAATCAAGAGTCTCATACTTTAGAGCTAAATGCTTATTTCATAAAGAACATAATATATGCTCTGCTTTATTCGCTCATGCCTTCGTGATGTAATTGGAAGCACGCTCGACGCGTGTGTGGGAGGTAGGAATTTCGAATGCCGGGGAGGGAGTTGCACTTTTTCACATGCCGGCATCGATGTAACCTAATAACTGTACAATTGGCGCCCGAGCTAAAAGTCAGTGGACGATCATTTATCACCACCAGGATTTGGCAATATGGTTCCCTTATCCCAGTCGCTCTTTAAAAGGGGAAATACAAAAGGTATTTCCTACCTCCTTTTCACATGCCTTCGTGGTGTGGAGCTCAGTTTAAATGTGTGTTGTATAAAAAAAGTTGACTACTCTTTTAATAGACTTAGACCCTTAGAGTGGCTGAAAATTACTCAGCAAATAAAATGGGAACCATTCATAATTTATCCCGCTCATAAAGCAAGTTGTGCAAAATTTAATTGACAAGCTGGAAAATACAAATTAAAAATGCAACCAAAGGTGATGTATCTCTCCCAGTGGAAATTATGGTCGACTCCGGCAATCTAACTTGACGTGCTACAAATTATTTGGATCTATTTATTCTGAGAAACCGTGCTAAAATCATTTACCAATTCTTCATATGTTAAAAGTTGAAGATTGCAAAGCTACAAACATTTGTTCGGGAATTCTTCAAATTGCACGCGGAGGGTGAAAATGTCCTATTCGGAACCATCTAAATTGATATGGTAGATTTCTTTTTAACTGGGTAGTTGAGCATGAAAAAATGCATTTATTGGGTAGATATTAATTTTTATATTCTACTGCAGATGCCATTGCACCATGGCAAAGTGACTGGATTGGTTGAAGAAAAGAATGGTTTCCTCACAGGCTCTGAGTTTCCCGTCCTTTTAAAGCCCTCACTCGTGACATTACGTAGTGTCACGTCCACAAGTATTTATAAGTTCCATGCATGCATATATGCTGTTTTGCTGAATGTCGTTTGGACGTTAGATTGTGCCTCGCTGCATGTCGCCCTCAGTTATAAAACTACTGCTTGGTAATAGTACGTATAACAAATATATTTAATCTTCGTTAATTAAAAACAATTTTCTTCACATTTAAAATTGCTTTTTGGTTTCAATTCCTCTTCATCTTTGGTAAATTTTATTGTACTACTTTCGCATTGTTCTAAAAACCATGTATCTGTTGACATTTGCTCTATTCAAACATTTACAATAATGTATGCTTTTTTTCGCCACATTGTATCTAAATGTGTCAGGACTAAGTGTTCTGTGGGTAGTTTTGGCAAACATCTTCGTGAACAGCTGAAAAGTCTCTAAGTTGTGATCTGGAACAGGGAGCTGAATACAGCTATGTTCCGGTTGTAGATACTGTGCTTCAGTTGTACAATAACTGCACTTGAAAGGGATTTAAAATCCTCTTTTATTAAATCAATATTATTTACAAACCACTTCCCAACTCGGGAGGGATACAGAAAGTAAAGACCACACTTGGGTCTAAATGAACAATCAGATAAGTTTAAAC
Source organism: Stegodyphus mimosarum (assembly GCA_000611955.2). Classification (NCBI taxonomy): domain Eukaryota; kingdom Metazoa; phylum Arthropoda; class Arachnida; order Araneae; family Eresidae; genus Stegodyphus; species Stegodyphus mimosarum. The sequence continues at coordinate 195,827 of KK113651.1, read as the reverse complement.
TAAAGCTAAATAGAAATTTAATTGATCTTTGCTCACAGAGCTCTTCGCGGAGTTGGCCTCTAACTAAATGGTGCGTATCAAGAATTACTAATACTAGCGCACTTGGATTTATTTTAATAAGCAATCACGTAGTAAGCACTATGGCTTAGAACGTCGAACAGAATGACCGTGATCTGAGACTAAAAGCTCTCTTCACACTGAGAGGTTTCTACCTCTGGTTTAAATAGTATTTGGCTCTACTTCAAATTAGCATAAGCTGAAAACGCGCGCTTCTTCTGACGCGAAGTTGAAACTGAGAAGAGATAGAAAGATTTAAATTAACATAAAACTTTGTTAGTTTAACTAAAACCTTACATACTTCCCGCCAAAATTGCGGTAGTTAAACTACTGTGGTCCTACCGGACCATGTTGAATCTCGCAATTCTAAACAAATAGTCAAAATCGCTTCGGAAACTGCAAAATCTGGAAGGAAAGGAATTTTAGTACAACATAATAACAGTAATTTCTAGGTAACATTCTTTATTCTTACCCGTGTAAATTCGCACACACACATTATCATTCAAGCAAAATTAAATTGTTCCCCCAATGCTCTCTCACCGGTGTTGGATGAAAAGCAAACCACCATTGCGGGTTTTCTATGTTCGGGAGTGTTCAAATCTCCCACCTACGATCGACTACATTAGTTAGAACTTGACGAGACCTCAAAAGACGCCCTATAACCAGCTAAACCTGAGGTTCTCACTAGCTTTATGTCTAACACTTTAAGTGTATTTGGTGGAGAGCCTATTTAACACTTGCATTCTAAAATTACTCAAACTTTAACTTTTCATGCATCTAATTCGCCGTTTGCACATATAATTCAAATTGATATTGCACTTAACGTGCATTGCTAGCATAATATTATTTGTTACATTTTATAACACTTTAACAATTTCATAGCAATCATGAAATACAAATGTAGGTTAAATTTCTAAGTTTACAGCAAGTGCTTCCTATTCTTTTCTCAAGGTACTTTCTTGAAATATCACATTACACTGAAATAATAGTCCATAGACTAAATCGTGTTCTTCCATTTTCCGACTTTTCATTCTAGATATTTTACAAGTCTTTCGCATTTACAAAGCATAATACAAAATCATTTAGTTACCATTTTTTTAGCAATTCATTGCTTTTACAAAATTAATCTATTTACAATGCTTCAGAATCTACTTTACAAACATTAAGTAATTTTTAAGTCTTTGCAGAATTGCAATTTTTAAACAAAAAAAATTTTCTTTCAAGATAAGTCTTTATCGCCCACTTGGCGTAAAACTCAACCTCGCTTGAGGTAAAATCGACCCTGCAACTTGCAGTACACTCAAAAATTAACTAAACTTTTGAATAAGAAACACTACTTATCTTGTTGTGGTCAGCCATCCTTTTTTTGGCCCAATCCTTGAAAGTTGGGTAAGTTGAAGTTTGGGCCAGTTTTCTTGCCTTTGGATGTTGGTCCTTCCCAGCTTGTTCATCTCTTTTTCTTTTACAATTCCGTCGTTGTATCCTGGGGTACTTGCGCTGGGGAGGAGGTTGCTCTGCTGGGCGTTTGCTAGACTGGGCCCTCGTACGTCGCTGCTCCTGGTTCCTGCTGCATTCGGGACGTTGATCCTCAGGCTGCAACCGAGGCTGCTTGCTTCTCAGGCACCTCTCCGATGTTTCCGCAATTCTCTTGGCTACTTTGGGCTTTCCTTGCCCATTCTGCTTTCGTCTCTTAGTCTGCTCGTAGGTCCGTTCGTAAGTCTGCTCACCTGCATCGTCAGTCTTTATTTTGAATCTACATTTTTGGTTCTTACTTCTACTTTGTTGAGGGGGAGCTTTCTTTTTCTGTCTTTTTGATGCCATTGTAGCTGGTTCTTGCTGTTTTCGCTGAAGTACATCTTCCGTGCTATTAGATTGCCTCGGATCCTGAAAAAAATCTTTAAATACTGCCATTTTGCTTCGATTATAAAATGGTTTTAGCTGATCGACATTTGCTTTGAGTGTTTGTCCATCATTTCTTTTTAATATAAGCACTGTCTCTGTAATTTTTTCAATTATAAAAGGGCCTTCAAAACGCGAAAAAAATTTCCCCACCTTTTCTTCTGGGGCATTTGACAAGTTATGCTTGATTTTCAGAACTTCATCTCCCACATTGCACTTGACCCCTCTTCGCCTTTCGTCATAATATAATTTTTATTTTCTCTGGGCCATTTCTATATTTCCCGTCGCTTCTCGTATCAAATTTTTTATGTCACTCATTTTAAATTCTTCTGGCTTTCCTGGACAAAGAAAAGTTTATCTAAGGGTGTCAAAATATTTCTTCCAAGAAACAGTTCAGCGGGTGTTTTTTGTGTAGTATCGTGTTTGGCGGTCCTAAGGGCAAATGCAAATTCATTTACATGGCTATCCCAGGTAGAGTGTTAATTCTTCACGTAACTTCGAATTATTTTCACTACATTTCTATTAACCCGTTCCGCTATGTTGACTGCGGACGATACGGGACCATCTTTAGATGACGTATGCCCAGTTTTGCACACATTTCCTCAAAAATATTACTAACAAACTGAGGGCCATTGTCTGAAATAACTTTTAGGGGCGCCCCGTATTTTAAAATATACTTATTTAGAATTGAATCTACTACAATTTTTGCAGACGCGCGTTTTAATGGAATTAACTCTAACCATTTGCTAAAATGATCCACTATAACTAAAAGATATCGGCTTTTATTAACTTTACTTCGAGGGTAAGGTCCAAGTAAATCGATGCCTATTATTTGATTTGGGAATTCTGATTTAATACTATTTAGGAACCCGGCCGGGCGGAAATTAACATAATTATTTAATTGACATGTTGGGCACGACTGGACATACGCCCTAGTAAACTTTTGCAGTTCTGGAAAGAAAACTGCCTCGCGAACTCTCTGAACAGTTTTTCTTATACCTAAATGAGCCGAAATGGCACAATCATGCAACTCTTCTAATACATTCAACCTCATGCTAGCTGGGATAACCGGTCTATATTCATGATTCTCATTAGTAGCTTTCGTATAGAATAACAGTCCGTCAATTAATTCGTAATTTTCGGCCCTATTTCTTATCGGCACAATATCCGGATGATTGAAATTCTCAGGGTCGGCCAAATAATTGTATATATTTTTGAACTCCGGATCTTTTTTGAGTTCGGCTATTACTGTTTCACGAGAATCTAATACTTTGGATGTTAACATGGCTATCTTAATTACACTTCCATTTTCATCTAAGTTAATTCTGCTTAAAGCATCTGCCACAACATTTTCCTTTCCCGGCGTATGTTTAATTATTAGGTTATATTCCTGTAATTTGAGAGCCCACCTTATTAATCTGGGTGATAAATTTTTTTCAGAATAGAGTCTAGTGACCGCCGCGTGGTCGGTATATACAGTTACTGGAGAACTTCCAAAGAACACACGAAATTTCTGTACTGATGCTAACACTGCGAGAGTTTCTCTTTCCGTTGCGGAATAGTTTCTCTGGGTTTCATTTAATGTTCGACTGAAAAAGGCGACGGGTTGACCATTTTGGGAAAGCACTGCGCCAATCGCGAAATTTGAAGCGTCCGCTGAAATCTCTAATCCTTTATCCCCCTCTGGAAATTTTAAGACGGGAGCTTGAGTCAATGCGTCTTTCAATTTTTGAAACGCCAAGTTGGCTTCTGCTGACCACGAAAATCTAGCTTTCTTTCTTTTCAACTTTAGCAGCGGCTCAGCTATTTTTGCAAAGTTTTAAATGAAGGACCGATAGTATAATCACATCCCAAGAAACGACAATAACTTCTTCGCTGTTTTAGGAACAGGATAATTTTTAATAGCTATTATTTTTGACTGATCCGTTTCGATTCCCTTTTGGGAAATTTTAAACCCTAAATAGCGTAAATCTTTTGCGGTAAATTTACATTTGAACGCATCTTCTGCCGGTATATGCTGCAAGTCCAGCTGCGGAGGCTTATCATTCTTGGTTTCTATTGGTTTCATATTTAACGTCAACTCTCCCCCTTTGAAATCAATTTTTGCCACTGCCAAACGAAAAAAGTCCACACCTAGAATAATACACGTTTGCAGGTTTCGCACAATATAAAATAAAATTTTTACCTGCTCGTCGTTGATACGCACGAACAACGGTACTTTGCCTAAACAGCTACACTTCTCTCCTTGCGCCGCTATGACATCCGTGTCTCTTGCACTAAAAATTCTGTAACGGCGAAAGTGCTTCTTGAAAAATCTTTCTGATATAAAGCTGTTTGGGCTCCTGTATCTAACAGAGCCGTCGCCGGTATGTTGTTAATTAAAACTCCAATCTTCGGTAAACTCAAATTCTTCACGACCACGGTGTTTAAATTAATTGTGGAAGGTTTTTGCGCTGCTTCGGACTTCTTCACGTCCCTCGAAGAAATCCATCTTAGTTTAAATTCTTCTTATTCTGGTTGCCGTCGGAATCTTTGCTTGTTCGTCTATTGAATTCCCTTCGTTCGCCGCTCGATTTAGGAGACACATCTTTCTTCAGCCATTGCTTCTCCTTATTCCCGTAACTTTGATTTTGCTTCTGCTGGGGTCTTGGCGAACTCCACTGACTTCTTCGCTCAAATTGGTGACGTCGCTTGTTGTCGGCTGTTCTTCGGCTTTCAAATTGTACTGCGAGCTCAAATAATCTGTCTAACGTCGTTGAGTTTCTTAGCTCGATGAAACCTTGAACTTGGGGCAGTAGCCTAGGAAGTATAATTTGAATAACTTCAGGATCCGGGCGACTTCCATACAAAACCTTTAAAACTTGAATTTTTCTTAAAATAAAATTTGACAAATCTTCTATTTTTTCTTGGTATCGACTAAAAAGTTCCGCTTCCAGTCTGGCTCGATCTCTTACTACAGGAAATGCTTTCACCAAGGAATTTTTGAAATTTTCATACGTATATGTGGGGCTTCCTGGTTCCCCCAAGAGCCTCTTTCCAATGTACTTGAACCAACTAAGCGCTTGGCCCTTCAAAGAGCTGGTAGCAAGAGCGACTTTCTGAAATTCGTGAACTGGATATAGCATGAAGTGGGAGTCTAGCTTTTCCAGGAAATTAATTACGGCTGTCTTGCCGTCAAAACTTGCCGCTGGCTTCATGGCTGCCCGCATGGTTTGTACGATGTAGCCAAATCCTTCTAGGCCAGGAGGTGCTATCTCAGGATTCTGGATAGGTACAGCAGGTATCTCAGGTTCGTCTTCTCGTCTTTCAGGCAGGCCATCCTCTTATTTTTCTTCGGGCGCCAGTGTCAGGACTAAGCGTTCTGTGCGTAGTTTTGGCAAACATCTTCGTGAACAGCTGAAAAATCTCTGAGTCCTGATCTGGAACAGGGAGCTGAATACAGCTATGTTCTGGTTGTAGATACTATGCTTCAGTTGTATAATAACTGCACTTGAAAGAGATTTAAAATCCTCTTTTATTAAATCAATATTATTTACAAACCACTTTTCAACTCGGGAGGGATACAAAAAGTAAAGACCACACTTGGGTGTAAATGAACAATCAGATAAGTTTAAACTAAAGCTATAAGTTTTCTCCTTCAATCTCTTGACTTCCTTCGTGAGCATAAACTATGAAACCTTATGTGGAGGACAGTGAGCAAATCTAGGCTATGTCCTTTAGTGTTGAAGAACTACAAAGTCAGAAGGAGGGTTTAAAAGTGACCCTTTAATTCCATTATTTACAACTCTTCAAATTGAGAGTAAGCCACTACTTGGGCTGAACTAAAATAATATGAAAATAAGTGTGTTAACAAATTCAATTCCCTGACTTAGCTTAAGTAGGACGGCGAGGGAAGCTTAACTCTTAGTTACAGTGGTAATTGAAAATCGCCTATGAAGGCGATCTTTCAGTAGACAGGAAATCTTTGCGCGCACAGCCTTACGGCGATAAATCCAAGGCTCTGTCTTTCCCCTTGTTAACTCCTGCCTTTTAACTGCTAACAGATATATGCGATTTGCATAAATATCTCACTCGCGCTAAATTCGGGCAGCAACTGAAACTTTGAGATAATGATAGGAAAGTTCAAATAAAAAATAATTTGGTTAATTAAAATAATGAATGCTACAAAGCTAAATAGAAATTTAATTGATCTTTGCTCACAGAGCTCTTCGCGGAGTTGGCCTCTAACTAAATGGTACGTAGCAAGAATTACTAATACTAGCGCACTTGGATTTATTTCAATAAGCGATCACGTAGTAAGCACTATGGCTTAGAATTTAGCTGCTAACTGGTCAGGCGAACGTCGAACAGAATGACCGCGATCTGAGACTAAAAGCTTTCTTCACACTGAGAGGTTTCTACCTCTGGTTTAAATGGTACTTGGCTCTACTTCAAATTAGCATAAGCTGAAAACGTGAGCTTCTTCTGACGGGAAGTTGAAACTGAGAAGAGATAGAAAGATTTAAATTAAAATAAAACTTTGTTAGTTTAACTAAAACCTTACAAATGTACCCCCAAGTAATGTTATCTGGCAATCCGGTTGTTCGCTTTACAACTTTATACAATGAACTTACGTTAATTATAACCACCACATGTGTTCAGCTCCTGTGTTCGTATAGCAAGCACATGTCTCTCCGTATGTATCCTTCAAATGTTTCTTTCCGCATATCTGAAGTTGTCATTATTTGGCAAAATTACTTTATGACCACCCGCTCTGCAACAATGGCTAGCAGAGACCACGACCTTATCAATTCGAAACAGGCTTAAATCATGTCCTTTTACTTATTTCAAGAACATGTTATATACATCTCCCTATTTATCATCTTCCATCCTGATTGATATTAAAATTATAATTCCTAAAATATACAAGTAAGTCTGTAAATTTTTAATTACTACTAAGAGATGTCAACCTTCAAAACTTAATTTCAAGGGTGAAGAATTTTAATAACTATTGATTTGCTGGAAAGTGAGGAATATATAATTTCTTTTGCAACATTACACATGTACTGAGGTACATGTACTATGAAGTGCACCACCAAGATGACAATACGAATTTGAATGTTACGTCCCTGAGCATTTTTACTAAAAAAAGAGAGTAAATAAATATATAAATCGTAAATAAATATAATAAATATGTAAACATAACGAGAAAAATAGAACATAATTATCGTTATGAATATCATTACTTTCAATTGTTTACAACAGCTGTTCATAATATCACGCACATTTTTAAGTAGAACATTGTTATACTTCTTGTAGAAAATTATTCAGCATCAAGAATTGTATAAAATAACATTAAAATAGTAATAAAAGCGTACTTGAGAAAACATTTGAGCATGAGAAGGGAAAAAATATACAACATGCATAATAACAAATATACAAATGTTTAATAAAATATAAATACCTGCGTAATAACAAAAAATATGCAGGTTATATAATATTACATAAACTAGCATAAAAATACTTAAAAATAATAATACAAAATGCATAAAATTAGACAAATGTTGCGTGAAGCCATGTACTTTTCTTAAACGTCACAGTTTTTACTGATGGTAAGAAATTCTGGTGTATATGGAAGTACAGTAATTAATAAGCTTTTCAATACTAAGGTATGCAACTTTATTAGAAAGCGTATTTTCTGTCCAAGCCGTTCAGAATCCCGTAATTCCAGGTGATGGTGCTGCATAATTGTATATTCTGATATGTAGTGATACGGGTTGCTGAGTCCGCTACAGTCACAGATGTCGGTATCACTATACCGAAATTAGCTCAGATACGAGAAAAGGTTCCTATTCTCCGCTTACAAGAACATACAATTTGATTTGGTTTCCGTCCAGATGAAAAATTTGCTGCAACCTGTACCTGAATCTATTTAACAACCACCTGTATACAGATAGATTTCTTGTTGGAGATCTGTTGGTTGAGCATAGAAGATACTCTAATATAAGTTGCTATGGTTAAGCACTTACAGTGGAGTATCTTCTTGGTAAGCACTTACCAAGATAGATAGATAGTTGTAGAGATACTTGCAAGATCATGTTTTTCCAAAGTCTTTTAGTTTTCAAAATTGTAGCTTCTCTTTCAACAGCTAGTTCAAGTACAGGAAGACCAGCAATAACATGAACGGCAGCTGCTGGGATAACGATATACTTTGCATATGGCAAAAGCTGTTGTCGCTATATTATGAGTAGTTTTCCACTCTTATTGAAATCATTTTACCTCCCCAGATAGAAGCTGCATAAATAATTATATGCTCTGCGATTGTCTGATACCATGATCTTAAAAATGGTGATTGGAAGCCCCATTTTAATGGTATTGTATGTTGCATGCTATTGGTAAGCTTATTAATTTTCTTATGTAAATATGGCGTCCGTAATAAACAATTGTCAATAATGAGACTCGCGTATCTTAATTTAACAACAATTCCATAGCAAATCCAAAGCATTTAGACAAGGATTCTGTCATAAAACACCTTTGCGACCAATTACCTAGTATTGGACAACTGCGCAAATGTTTCAACGAATGTTTGTGTCTGCTCTGCCAGCCACTTCTTTAGGCAACCACCGACAGGAAGTCGTCTGCACAGGCTATCAGTTTAATACATTCTGTGCTTCTAACTTGCTGGAATACCGGTTAGGAACTAGGTTTCGTAGGGTTGGTCCCATGCAAGTGCCTAGAGGGACACCGCCTAACTTCACTTTCTTGACAATAGTGTTATCCAGCATACTTCCACTGTTTGATCTTCCATATAACTTCGTATAAGATAAGTTATGGACATGGGCATGAAACGGAGTTAAGAGAGCTGACGACCTCATGCCACCGAAGCGAAGTTGTTGCACTTTTAATAGCTATAGTATTAATGATCGAGTACATATCTACATTCGTGTTGGCAGCGAGAGTCGGCATTAATTCATGCAATGCATGCCCCATATAATATACTGTACGGAAACCGTACTACTGCGGGTGAACTGTAGCTCAGAGTTCGTTGCACAAATGGAAATTGAGTTTGGGCGGTATAACTCATTCTTGAAATTTTCCAGATGCAGACACTGTAGAGGCAAACCTGTCTGTACGAGGAAGGGGATGCAGGTTCCTTATTGCTCTGCAGGAAAAAAAAGCTGCTTCTGCAATGTTCGTGTCTTCAGGAAAGGTGCGTAGCCTCCAACAAGCCTGTAGCCAAGCAAGGATATGTTAGTGGAAAGCTTGATATAGAACATTAATAATGGCATTATCTATGCTATCCTGGCTTGGTGCCTTTCTTAGTGTTAAAGCCTTCATAATCTCACGGGTTTCAAGAGGTGTAGGGGACTCATTAGAAACTCTCTGCGTCCAGGTGCAGAGCTGGGAAGTTTACCTAACGCCTCTTTGTCTTTGTACCTCATCACGCGTATCAGACATAAAGATGTTATCTGTAATACGCTGTACTATTTTTGCCCTTGTAATTGCAGAAGGGAGTAAATACATTATGATGGTGGTTCGCCAGTTAACTTTATTATGTGCTACTTTGTAAACTAGGTCATAGGTATCTGAAGTATTGGAGCAGAATTTCTGCAGGAAGCAAATTTGAATTCATTACTATGACGTTTGTATTGAGGTTTGCCTTTAAGTGATTCTAACCACCAAACTTCCCTAAGTTGCTGTTGGTAGATAGCTTGGGCTTTACATCTGAGAACTCGCACTTTAATGGGATTAGCAGTGATATCCTCAGTCCACAAGGATGTGTAATTCTGTCGCTTGATTAATTTAAGCTTATATATCAGGTTACACGCAACTGTTATGTTATCTATCAGTTCTGCATAGAGAATGTTTAATGTAGTTGCGACAAGGCACCTTTCAAATTGTTCTATCAGCAAGGAGACAAGAGTTAAAAGATGAGTCTCGAATATAAAGTGGCCTCCAATAAACAGTCATATCTTCTTTTAATGAAATGCGTGACTGGTGTGACTAAACGTTAGGTGATAAATCTATGATAATTTTCTGAGTGAATACATCTGGTTGCCTAATCCTGTATGAACGAAGCTGTGCTTACCGTACCAAGAGTAAGATTTGCTCCCTCCCCCGTGGAGCGGTCCAGAAAGTAGGCGGAGAATCAGGAGTATTGATCAGAATTTTACTCTTAAGATTTAGGAGTATTGATAAGACGCGATAAAAATCCTGGACTGAGACAGCATTTTGATCTCCTCTATCAGCGTGCCAGAGCGGACTTGTTGCATTACAGTACCCTGACACTATCCCATAAGTTTCTGTAAAAGGAATACGTGTCTCTAATTCTAGCATCAATGGGTATATGACAGAGCTAGGTGGAAATTGAACTGACGCAGTATCTAAAGAAACATTCCTCGTTTCTAAAAGAACGAAACCGTAATTCCAGAAGAGAAAAAGACCATTTTAGAGGATATCAACCAGTCTATTATCTGTGAGAAAGACTTTACTTATAGGTGGCATGCCAGAAACATATCCGTTGAAGGCATACGAATCTTGGAATAATGCCACTTCTGCTAAAAGCTGTAACATTACCCGGAGAACATTGACAGTGGCAGGTTTAGAACGCTAGAGATTCATTGCATAAATGTAACTGCGAAGTATTGTAGTAGGTGTAATATCTCCTGGTGGCTGTTGTGTGTGCATATCTGCTGCACCGCTGGTTTGCAAGCCTAACACAAAGAATGTATCATAAACATGGAGGAAGCAAGAGAGGGTATAAAGCATTTCTCCTTCGCTTTCATCTGAATCTTTATAGATGTTAAATGTATAAAATTTAGAAATCTTCTTTGCAATCATAGACTGTAACAAAACTTTAGACAGACTGGCAGCGAATAATCTCTAAGTCTAAAGGAAGAACTGAAACTTGAGAAAGGTGTAAAATAAAATTTATTTAAAACTAAATGAGAACATATTTACAAATCTTGTGTTGACGTAACACAGAGCAACAGTCAGTCAAATGTAAAATTAAAGTTTAATAGGAGATGGCCGAAGGTTACACAATTAAGTTTAATTCGAAATTGGCTTAATTTAACCAACATGGAGACTAAATATCGGCGATTATATTGCAAGGCCGAAGACTACAAATCTTATCTTATCTAGCAACCTAGTAATGTGGTCTCGCGAGGTAGAATAGGTTCTGTATTGCAATCTAAAAACCCACCTTAAATACTCGCAAAATGAATAGCATTCTGGCTGGAAAACGGAAAGCAAAAGTGACAATAAAAATCCAAAATATAAAAGAAATGGTTAGTTAATCTAAAGGAAACTTAGAAATATTTTAGAGCGAGAAATATGAGAAAGGAACAATCCCGTCGGTAGACTTCGAGCCAAAGATTTCACAATGCTAATTGAATGAGTTCTATTTACATCAATAAAGAAAGCAGGGAAGGAAGTGTTTCAAAAGCTTCACTAGCTAATTAATTTGTATAGCATCATGTGAAATGTGTGATGAGTAAATTGCGAATCTTTTAAAATTCCGTTCTTGAAGCATATTATGTAATTTATATTTGGTTTATTATTCTTTTATTTCTGGCATTTACATTTATTTTCTATGAATTCTTTGTTGCTGTGTAAGATTTTATTTCGGATTTAAATAAAACTCAAGAAATTATTACCAGTTAAAAAACTATATCTGTGGATAACAATTTTAATGCTAAAGTGGGGATAAAACTAAGCCTTTATTTGAAATGACGAATATTTCCACTTTACTAAAGTTTAAAGCCAGACTTAAGTTTAAAGCCAGAATAATATTTAAATCATAGCTTTTGTGGAAGCACAAGTTCAGTGCTCCAATTAAACATCTGTAACATATATCTTAAAAATGCAGAAGAATATGCAGAAGCGACAATGTAGGAAAGATTGGGTTGATGTTTATTCTCAACGATTTGGCAATAAGTGACCGAATAAAGAAGTTTTGCGAGGTAAAAACTTATAAGAAACTATCGTTTATTATAAACACAGAATTAGACGCGACATTTACCAAAGAATTGTCTATTTCTATTTTCAGTTCCACCTTTTCTCATTCCATCCCGTCTTGAACTCATAGCAGGCCTTACATTCTGCTACGTGCCATTTTGCGTGGATGGTTTTTCCATCCCCTCATCTAACATTTGTACACTTTCATTTTCTGACCATCACTCAGCAAGGAACGAAACGTGACTCACAAGAGGATAAATTTTGCTTTTGCTGTTATTCAACTGAAAAAGTTTTGTCTTCGTGAGTCTCAGAAGTAAACACCACGTCAAGCTTCTTCTGAATCACAAGTTTTGATTCACGTGCGTAGATGTGTTGTTGAGTTTTAGTTGCACAATTGCGTAGAGATATAATACCAGCTGTTTTAGATTCGTGTGGTAGAACAATATAACTCATAAATCTTCAAATAGTCTTGCTTTGAGATATACCTAACTGTTTATACCTCAGCGCACGAAAAATATTCTACTTTAAATTTTCGAAATGCAACGAAAATTTCACATATTTGTGAAGATTTAAAATGGAAAGGAAGGTGAGTTTAGAAAAATTCTTTTCTTGGTGTAGAAATATTTTCCTATTTATTTGAAACGTTTGCATGAATAAGAGCAGTATTTTCATCCTAGCTTTTTTTAGCGTTAGGTTCTAAATTTTTACAAATATTTGCTTATTTTTTCCCGTTCTCTTATGTACATACAGTTTCCTCTTTGAAGGCTAGTTTATTAGTAAATTTTATTCCTTTGATTAATTTTATTTTATTCAGCATATTCAATTTATATTTACGTTTTTGAGTTAGCATTTCATTCATTTTATTTTTGCTTACATATATGCTTTTAAACCTACTTTGTGCAGATTCTTCTTTAAGCTGTACGGACATGGCAGGTTTTCTCACACTAAAGAAACTTTCCAAAGTTATCATTTCACGTTATTTACGTTACGTACGTATTAGTTCATTGCAGCCTGATCTACTGCCGTTCGATCTTTCGAAATCAAGGTCTTTAGTTCGCCCCTTCTCCTTCCTTCCTCCGATATACACTGCGCGAAAAAATGATACAGTTCTATATCTCCCGTTCTAATGGGCCGATTGACGAAATTCAAATTGCGTTTCTCATGTCTCGAAAGAGCGACTTAGTATATATATTAGATTTATACATCGCATTGTTCTAATATAGATATTTTGAGACAAAATTGGATTTTTCTGAAACGACATGCCATTTTCTTTCCATATTTCGATTCTACGACCAAAATTATTCATAAATATTAAGTTTTGTAAAATTTGGTGGGAAATTTACAGAGAAATTCAAAAATTTATATTGGTGCATTTTTTTCAGTTGCGCCAATATTAATTCACTTAGCGAAGTTCTCAGCATATGGCAACATATTTTCCTTTTTCTTTTTACATTCTGGATGAACGAAAAAAAAGTCAAATAGTTCCTACTTTCAAATACCTTTAACAAAGTGCTTAAACCCCATTTGGTATTATTATCGCTTTCAAAAAATATGCCAAATTTCAAAACGTACCAATATGTAAACCCAATACATAAATTCACGTATATCTTCAGAAATTTTGAATAAAAAACTTTTCATTTTTGCAAATATGCTTAGAAATACATCTACTTTAAGACGATGGTAATAATTTTATAAATTACAGATCAAATTGTTTTTCGAAATTTTTTTTAATTATTTGAAAATAAATCATAAAAAATGGGCGAATTTTATTTGGAATGAACCTAAAATTCGAAATGTGAAAGAAAGAACCAAATAAGATTAATAAAAAAAAAGAGAAATTAATAAATGTATACCAATTTCAATTGACATTGTGATAGTTAGAAGTTACTCATGCATAATTGCTTTTCCTTTGTTACATTCTTCCTGTAACTGTGTTCTTCGGAAATTAAATTACTCGCAAAATTTCTCCGCTTAATATACGTACCAATGTGAGGTTGCTTTTGTTTATTTTACTTCTGTATTTGTTTCTTTAAAACAAAACCTCTTTCATTTCAATACCCTTTTCTTTCCCGTTTGCATTTAGATTTAAAATTTCTCTCCTAACTTTTGAAGTTGAAGTATAGTAACTACTGGCCATATTTGTTTTCAGATTTTTCTTTATCTTTTCCAACGCAATAGATTATTAGCATCACAGGTACGATTAGTCTCAAAACTCATTTTTATCCATATAAATTTTATGTTCGAATCACTGTTGCTACCAAATGTTATCCCAATGTTTAATTTTTGGAAAAATACACATTAATCGCTGAACACTGGTAGTTAGGTCCGACTTTCGAATCCCGGCGAAAGAGTGGGTGTTTTCGTGATTTTCGGCTTGTGTAACATGTATGCAGTATCTTCTGGATGCATACGCGAATAAAACAGATGCAGCCCACTCAGCTGGCGGTTTCTTACACGGCATGGGTGTTTTCGAGATTTTCCGCATGGGGAATGTGTATGCAGTATCTTGTGGATGTATACGAGAATGGGGATGCATACGCTAATAAAGCGGGCGCAGCCTGCTCAACTGGCATGCTTGCTAGCAAGAAAATCTCTGAACATTGGTACTTAGGTTGAACTTCTTAATCCCGGCGAACACGTGGGTTCCTGCATGTGCAGTATATTGGATGCATAAGGGAAACAAGCGGGCGCAGCCCGCTCAGCTGGCGGGCTTGGCCGCTAGCATACATTAATATTACGCAGAATTTGTGTGTATTTATGTTTCTAAATTATGGGGGAACGATGATAAGATAAAGCCATTAATTTTTTAATGCACATCAACCCCCCCCCCCAGTATATGGGCAACTTAAAACTCAGTTTTTAATTTCGAATTTGCTTTTGATTTATTTCATATTTTGTATAAATTTAATAAATTTTCGTTTAACTGACTCAGCGATTTGAAACTGATAAGTTAAAAGCATAGATCGACATAAAACATTTTTATCTCTATGCGCTCCAGCCTGTTGTCGTTCAGGAAAATGTAAAATATTTCCCTTTCAATTTTAATTCAAAAGTTCTTCTGTGTGAAAGCTGTGTATTAACTGTTAACTTCTATCTGAAAGCAATGTTAATTGCAATGTGTGTATCTGAAAGCAGTCCTCAAGTAGAATACTTATTAATCTGTAACACTACTGTGTTCCTATTCAGTAATGCGTGAGGTATTTAAGTTTTAAATTAAACCTTTATGTTACTGAATAGCAAACGAAGTGAATGAAAGGGAAAAAGTGCAGTTCTTAAAAATTATGTTTTCTACATTTAATCTAAGTGATTAAAAAATGAATTTAAATGATGAAATTTCTAATTGGTTTTTTAAATATTTTAGTGAAATGACACCAGCTGAACTCATTAAACTCATCATATAATTTTTTAATTTTTATGATAACTCTTTTAGGCAACTGGCTGCTGGAGTGGCTAGTTTTCAAAGAAATATTACAGCAAATATATAACATAATGTACAGCAACTTCTAACATTCTAACGGTAATTCTAGAGGTATATTATTTTTAAACATTATGTGATTTTGCTTTCGAATTTTGTGTAGCATTAAGTACGAGAAAAGCGACGCTTAATAATAAAACACAGATGGCCAAAACATTGTTATCAGAAGTGAATCCAAGAGCAGATTGGAACCTGCGATGCTCGTGAGACTTTAAATACCTTAAAAATTGTCTGGTGTGACGTTGAAACCTAAGTCCATCCAGATTCTGTTCTTTCCTTGCCTTATACCAAAAGATTCTGATGTAGACACCACATGGCTTCTTTGTACAGCCTCTTTAATTACATACATGTTTGCTGCATTTCATTTAAATTTATTTCCTACAATTTCATTAGAGATATATTTCTCATTTAATTAATTCAGTTCTCACTTCGCGTCAAGGCTAAATACATAAAAACTCAAAATATCTTTATTAAAAATTGAAAAATATGGAAAAACACAAAACATCAAATACAGTTAAAACAATTTTTACAATTACAATTAGAGTTTCTACGCAAAAACAGGCAAGTCGGCCAGCTGACAAGAAGGCAGATTTTCTCAGTGCACAAAACCGAAAGTTTAGCCCCATTCGGAAAAAGACAGTGAAGGTGTAGAAAGTGACGTAAATCACTATTCCGCTAAGTTTCAAATGTATACAAATATGGCTGCTCAATTAGTCTTCGCCGCATTTAAACAACTCTTAATTTGTTGATAATTCTACAACTATTGCCTGCAGATTAACTAAAGACATAAAAACCTCAACCAAAACATATAAAAAAGATATCACTTTTGAAACCATAAATGTACACTTATAAGGTTTCTCCTTCAATCTCTTAACTTTCTTCGTGAGCATAAACTGTGAAACCCTATGTGGAGGACAGTGAGCAAATCTAGGCTACGTCCTTTAGTGTTGAAGAACTACAAAGTCAGAAGGAGGGTTTAAAGTGACCCTTTAATCCAAATAATTACAACTCTCCAACTTGAGAGTAAGCCACTACTTGGGCTGAACTAAAATAATATGAAATAAAGTGTGTGAACAATTCAAACACCTAAACTTAAATTTAAGTAGAACGGCGAGGGAAGCCTAACTCTTAGTGAAATGCAATAAATGCGAATTTCACTAGCAAGCACTAGTAATTGCAATTGCCTATGCAGGCGAACTTTCAGTAGACAGAGGAAATCTTTGCGTGCACAGCCTTACGGCGATAAATCCAAGACGATGTTTTTCCCCTTTGTTAACTCCTGCCTTTTAAACTGCTAACAGACATATGCGATTTGCATAAATATCTCGCTCGCGCTAAATTCGGGCAACAACTGAAACTTTGAGATATCGATAGGAAAGTTCAAACTCAAAATAATTTGGTTAATTAAAATAATGAATGCTACATAGTGGCTCCCAGAATTTAGTAGTCTGAAACTAACTAGCCTAAAATCGGCTTTTACTGAAGATGCTAAATTCTAAATCTAAATTTTCCTTCCAATTCACCGTCCTTTACAATTGTAAGTTTAAATTTAGTTTAAATCTCTGTTTCTGTCTTAGATATTTTAACATAGAATATCCTTTTTCTTCTTCACATCAAAAAGATCCATCAGGAATTTGGCTTGACTGACATTAGTCTGGTTCCTTCCAATCTGGAAAGAAATAAATCTTAATTTCATGTTATAAGTACATTTCACCTCAAAAGTACAACATCCCCTTCCTCTGATGCTTTCCGTAACGACTTTTATTCGCGCTTTAGGTATTCGCGTTTTTAAATTTCTATTAGCGCTTTTCGCCAAAAGCAGTCATTTTACACTTATTCATTTTTAAAACTTCCTCCTTGTTCTCTGGCCAAATGTGTTGTTTGTGAAAAACACGCAGTTTTACTTTGTCAAGTGTTCACAACTACCACCTGACTTCAATTCTATTGGGGTTAATTCTTCGACTTTCAAGACCTCGGACCTCCCCTAAAACAAATCTGAAATGTTCTGAGGTTCTAACATAAAATGAACTTTAAACTTTTGTGTGAAACCAGAGAACACTACATACAACATTCAAACATTTTCAATTGCATTTATACATATAATTCATTCTTTCAATCTTCAATTCAAATTTTCTTTAAATGCTCATTGCGTTAAATAACACTTATATATTCAATTTCTAATTTAGCGCGCTTTACGCTTTTACATTACATTTTAATTTTAACTTGCGTATCCTTTACGCTTTTCCAAAATATTCGATATTCACAAAACCAGTGCTTAAGGCTTACAACAAATCATGCATTACATAGAAAACAGTTTTACATTAAATACATTCATTATTTATACATAGAAAAATATAATACAACAGTTTTGCTATACAACTTACGTACTAGTTGCTTTTAATTAACACAATTCAATTTCCTATTTACAGAGAGTCTTTTGACTAAAATCGATGAATCCCATGTTCTGGATTACAAAGAACATTTCACGAAGTCTCACAGTTTTTCAACTGAACTCTCGAATTTCTTCCGCTGCATAATTAAGTTGTTCCTTCAAGCGTGTCCTTTACGCTTTCGGCAACCGGCTTTTGACTCGGGTAACTTCCCTTTTAAATCTGCAACTTGCACTTAAATCAGAAACATAACTGTGTGAATTTTAAAAGAAAATAAAGAATCTACTTATCTTTCTGCCAGTCTTTTAGGCGTTTTTTTGTCCATTCCTGAAAGGTTGGATATACTGTGGCTTGGGCTATTCTTTGCTTGTTACTCCTAGATTGAAACTCTGGGGCCGCCTTTCGTTTGGTCGATCTTCTTTCCTCCAGAAACACCTTGTTGGGACGAATGGTGGGTGGCGCTTTCCGTTTGTGCTGAAGTCTTTGCTCCCTCTCCAGACTGGCTCGTTCCTTCTCCTGCACTCGTAGGCTCCTTCGTTGTGGGTTGGCACCTTCGGCGGCTCGCTTCTCGCCGTTCTGTTCCCTCCGTAGTGGTGGAGCTTTCATAGTGTTTTCATTTGGACGTTCCTTCCTTAGACGCTTTGGTCGCTGAGACTGTTGCTTAGCGTTTTTCCGTTTTTCTTTCTGGGGTGGTCTTTTCTTCGGCTGCGGCTTCCTCTCTTCTGGTAACCTCCTTTTCAAACTGGGTTCTTTTGTTGTTGAGGGACCTGGTTGGGGCTCTTGAATCTTAGAAAAATTCTGCGAGGCTGGACCCTGTAAAATGTCTTTCAAGATATTATTATTAGCTCATCGATAATAATGTTTGATTTGATCGAAATTTGCCACAGTCTCTTCGCCCTTCTCATTCTTTAAATATGCACGGCATTCAACTATTCTTGTAATTTCAAAAGGACCATGCCATCTTGGGCAAAATTTTGCGACCGACTCTTTTGCTGGGCATGAAAAGAAGTCATTGGGGAAGCTAGACTTAATACCAGTTAATAACCCGGCCGGGCGGAAATTTACATCATTATTTATCTGACACGTGTGACAAGTCTGGCAGTAATATTTAACTATCTTTTGTAATTGTGGAAAATAGCCTCGCGTACGCGTTGTGTCGTTTTCCTTATACCAAAATGGCCCGAGACAGGCGAATGGTGGAGCTCTTGCAAGATACTTAAAATTAATTTGGCCAGGATGACTGGTCTGTATTTACTATTTTGATTCGTAACTTTAGTATAAAATAATAGACCATCAATGATTTCATAGTTCTGTGCTCTGCTTCGTATTGCATTAATGTCTATATGCTGGAAGTTATCTGGGTCTTTTAAATAATTATAAATATTTCCGAATTCGGGATCCCTAGCAATTTCTTCTATTACAGTCTCTCGAGAGTCAATGACCTTTGCGTGAAGCATCGCAATTTTTACTTTCTCGCCGTTCTCGTCTAACTTTATTCTAGATAATGCGTCGGCCACTACATTGTCTTTTCCCGGTGTGTGTTTGATAATGAGATTAAATTCTTGCAACTTTAGGGTCCACCGAAATAAGTGTGGCGAAAGAATAATGGAACTGAATCTGGTAACTGCCGCGTGATCTGAATATACTGTTACGGGAGAACTCCCAAAATATACACAAAATTTTTAAACAGCTGCGAGAACTGCTAAAGTTTCACACTCCGTTGCCGAATAATTTCTTTGCGTATCATTCAATGTACGACTAAAAAAGGCAATCGCTTTTCTACTCTGTGTTAACACCGCTCCGATTGCGTAGTTTGATGCGTCTGCATAAATTTCTAGACCCTTGTCTTTCTCCGGGAACTTTAGAACAGGTGCATTAATTAAAGATTCTTTTAACTTCTCAAACGCGGCGTTTGCTTCTGAAGACCACGCAAAACGAACTCTTTTCCTTCTCAACTTTAACAATGGTTCAGCAATTTCTGCAAAATTTTTAATAAAAATTCTATAATATGAGCACATACCCAAGAAAGTCGCTAACTTTTTGGCTGTATTCGGAATTGGGTAATTTTTCACTGCTATAACTTTAGATTTATCTGTTTCGATCCCCCTTTGAGAAATTTTGTACCCTAAATATTTGAGTTCTTTTGCCGCGAATTTACATTTCTTAATGTTCACTTTAAGTCCTGCATCTTTCAAAAGAGTAAAGACTTCTCGAAGGTCTTTAATATGTTCTTCCAGCGACTCTGAAGTAACAATTATATCGTCAAGATAAATAAATGTACTTTTTCCTATTACCGGCCTTAAAATTTTGTCCATGCACCTCTGAAACGTGGCCGGGGCTCCCGACAATCCAAAAGGCATACGCAAAAAGCCATATGTACCGTATTTTGTTATGAATGCTGTTTTGTGAACATCTTCCGGCTTTATGCTTATCTGAAAATATCCTGATGTCAAATCTAGCGTGGTTATGTATTTTGTTGATTTAATACTTCTTAGAATTTCATCAATTACCGGAAGTGGGTAAGTTGGAAATTTTGTTATACTATTAAGCTTTCTGTAGTCAATAGCGAACCTGTACCTTAATGGATCAGTTAACGGCAAATCATTATTTTTCTTACATAAAACCACCGGACTCGCATATGCACTAGAAATAGGAGTTATTATTTTGTTTTTTAACATTTCATCAATATGGTATTTTATTATTTCCTCTTTAACTTTATCGTACTTGTAAGGACGCTGACGTATAGGTTCATCCGTAGTTAATTTAATTTCGTGTGCTACTATCTGCGTGAATCCAGGAATATCATCAAATAAATCAGCAAAATCACTTACCAACTCCCGAAACTTGTCCTGTTCTTCGGGCGTTAGATGGCTTAAATCCACTTCAGGGGGAGGTGTTGATTTCTTTTTCACTGGGTCCATGGTTACTTGCAAGGTGGAGTTTTCAAAATCGATTTTCGCATCCACAGCTGAAAAGAAATCTGATCCTAAAATAACTGATGCTTGGAGGTTCTTCACTACAAGAAACATAATTTTTTTTGTTCTTCGCCGATTTTGATGTACAGCTCGATTTTTCCCATGCATTGACACGTTTTTCCTTGGTCCTTCCAGCTCAAGCTGTTAATGGCGAAGACGGTTTTCAATCAGTGCTAAAAGCAATAGCCGAAAGATTTCCGCCGAAAAAATAATTCTCTAACTTATTCAAATTCGAAACCGGAAGGGTTTAATTGATATTTCATATTTTAAAACAAAATACTATAAAAAACTGTATTAAAAATTATCTGTAATTAATAAATGTACATTTTCTTTCTATTCATACTTTTTTACTCAAACTTACAAATCGCGCCAACCTGGTTGCGATAATACGTAAGTACCAAAGGCTCTTGCAAGATTTCCATGAAAAGGACACTGTTTGCATTTTTATGAGGATAATCGAAGTTGCATCAAAAATGTTACATAATGAACGAGGCAGTGGTAGAACTAAACATATAGACACTAAATTTCATTTTGTCAAGGAACTTGTTAAAGATAAAAATTATGAACTCCGATATCTGCGAACTGATGAAATAACTGCAGACATTTTAACAAAGCCATTAGAGACAAACAAACTAAAAACTATTAGGCAAAACCTTGGATTATGTTAATTTGTGATTTTATATTATGTATTGATTTATTATTTTATGCATCTTAAGGTAAATCATTTGATTTTATTAAGGATTAATCATTGAGGAGGGGTGTTGATATTTTATACCTCCAAATGTCACGAGATGCAATGATTAATGTTATTTTTTTTCTGTATTAGCTTGCGCTCTCAGAGCTGTTACGTGACGTAATGTTTTGGCGGTCTGCCAACTCGAACTCTGAACTTCAGTTATGTAGTAGTTGTAAAGTTGGTCGCTGTATAGTTTGAATGCTTGCTTTTTTCCATTCTCCTAATAAACGCTGTTATCCCTGTAAAGTGATTAATATTTAATTATTTCATAACACTAAGAAACCTTGAAATTTTGGATGTAGAATTACAATAACATCTAGATTTATATCTTACAATTTTGTTGCAATCGGTCATAACAAATGTATAATATATATATATATATATGACTACCCTCTGAATCGGCTTGGTGAGCTCTGTTTTTTTTATTCTAATATATTAGTAAATTGCGAATTGTTTACTTTAAAAGTAATTGAATTATGTTGTTCTCAAGTTCCGCTTAAGGTTTGTACGTCTTTGGTTAGTGCATGCAATATTACATACGTATAAACACTTTAGAAGTTTTTCTAGGCCTAACGTATCGGCTATATATTTATATTTGAAACTCTTAGTAGTAAGGAGAATTAAGTGAATCGGTGCACAAACTTCAGTATCTTTTTCCCAATGGAACCAAAAGTTAACTGTAAATGTTTGCTTACCGAAGATTGTGCCTGACACGTGACATGAAACTGTCAGATAATGGGTTTTTTAGATCCTTCGAAACCTAAAAAGAATTGCTTGAAATAAAAAATTTCATTTAGATGTTAAACAGTTTCCTCTTCAGCGTCATAGCTTTTAGATATAAGTTTAATTTCAAATGTAAATGCACGAAATATATTTGTTTCACTTTATGACGCACACCTTTAAATTGAAAATGTTGTGAGTATACGAATGCTTTTATTATATGTATTTATTTATTTTTGCGCAATTACAATTTTATTATTGCTATTTAATGATTTTGCAACTGTTATTATATTTTATTTATAACGTTAGTATTTTTGAAATGATGTTCTATAACACTGCATTTCCGAACTTATTTTGATATGCTATACGGTACATGTATGTAGCATTATTTTAAAGATCGAATATGAAAGGTTCTTGTTATATTTTTTATTGTCATACCATACAGATGTAAAACCACACACACACTATGTAGTATGCGTGTAGTTTGCACCAAAATCACAAGGCTACAATTATAACAGCCTTAGAACCACTTAATGGATCTAATTTACAGATTTATTATGGGATCAGTATAAGAAATAAATGCATTGCATGATTAGAAGTGGAATAATGATAAAGAAAGAAGATTATTGCATGTCCGTAAAAACACTTTCCGCATTTATATCTAAATCTTCTCCGTGAAAGTGGTGCAACTAATGCAGAGAAGAAAAGCATAGCCTAAAAGATGTAATCTATATGAGCTATCAATATCATAAATGTTATAAGACTGTTTATATAAGATGTATAAAAAGTATTAAAAACACGCACGTAGTAAAAAGCCTAGAAATTATGTTCCACAATAATAAGAAATAAAATTAACCTACATATGTGTTGATTTCTGATATATTCTTCATTCAATTCATTTCAGCTTTTCCCTGCGTTTGAAAGAGGCACTGTCATCTGGAGATACAATGAATAATAATATTACTTAAATCACAGAAGCTGGCGAAATGAACGACAAATTTTAATTTAACATGGAAAATTAGGAAAATTGAATTGTTTTCTTAATTTTCTATATTAAATTAAAATTACTGAATGCATTAATTGATTAAACTAAAATTGCATAATATATATATTGCTGATGTGCAAAAATATTTTTTATCTTTCAGCGTTATATTAGTGTAAAAACTATCATTGTTAAAATTGAAGGTCATACGAAATTGAGTAAAGGACGAAAGATTTGTGAAAGCGCTATAGCGAAGCATGAAACAAAAAGTATCTTTTTCGAAAGAAATAGAATCTGAGTTATCCACGCTACTAGCCATGGAGAGAACCTACCAGGAATGGAATGTCAAGAAGCGTTAGTGTCTGGTAAACAAGTGTAAAGTACCCTCACGATTAAGTCAGGATTTAGACAATAGAAAATCTAGATAAAAGGAAGTAGATCGATCATCTTACAAGGAATTCCTTCAGAGATGAAAGAGAAAAAATAATGGAAATCATGATTTATATGATATTGTTAAACAATAGAATTTTGACATTTCCTTTTTGTCTTGCACTGAATGAGTGATGACAGCAGTTTGAAAACTAAGGAATTCTAAGCATGGCCGTGAAACTAAGGCTTCAATGTAAGGGTATAAATTTTACTCCTTGCTGCACCTGAAAAATACTCTTTCTTTAAATTTCACGAATGGATCAAATAATGATTAAAATTATAATTTTAATAAAACGTTTGCTAAGCATTAAAAGTTTTTAAAAAGTTGTAGCTTTGATTCATGGTATCTGGAAACAAGAAAATGAAAAATAAATACTTGCCGTGTTTTTCTCATACAATCTAAACAAACTGTATTTGGGTAACCTGTTATATAATATATATATATTAATCGTTTTAATCTGCTTGATGACCTTGTTGGTATTAGATATTTGAGGATTTTAGACCAGACTATGTCGTATGTGTTGCTTTTTTATTTTCAGCTTTAAATGTATGGATGTCAAGAAAGAACGTTCGAAAATATATATTTATTAATGTGTTTAGCAATATCTAATAAAACGCATTATTTGCTATTTTTAAATGTTAAAAACAAAACATATTCACGTTCGTGAAAAATGTGATGCCATGGAGGAACCATCAAAACCGAATAAACCTTTTTAGCGCAAACTGTAGTAATACAAAGGAATAATTAAATTCACACAGGTATACAATTTTAAATGCCCAAAATTAGTTTCCGATAAAGCGGCCGCAGAGCTCTGCAATAGACCTCGTACCCGTTATGAAACGAACTTACACTGGTTTTTAATTATATTTCAGATATAGCCTTCAATACTGTTTCTCTCCAAGCCAAAGTTGATGAGTATTGGCTGCTGGATGAATGTGACGAGAAAATTGCTTGCTCACGAAATCCCAGACATGTTTAGCAGATGAAGTGTCTGGTGAATGGGCAGGTCATAAAAGAAACGGCATCTGACATGCTGATATGACATTTGGGGTGTATTGTAGCAGGCCTCCAAGTGGTGCACCCTGGGTAACGCTAAATCTGCTACTGCGACTGCCGCTCTCCACAAGTCTTCTTTTATGATGCCTTCGAACTTTGATGCCAATCGTCCTTCTAAGGATTTGCAACGACTGAGAGTTCTCCAGTGAAATGTTGGTAGTATTTCTCACGAAAAAAGAACTCAATTGCTGACTATTCTAAATTCTTATGATATTGATGTTTTTATTATTGTTGAGGCTAATTTGTGTTATGAATCACTGAAATTTCACACTTTTGGACCTTATTATCTTAGAGTTCTTCCCAAATCGAGAAGAATCGCTAGTGGTGTTTTGTTTGGTGTAGAGAATGCCTGATTTCCGAGTTTCACGAAATTAGTAATCTCTCCTCACACAACGGAACTAAAATTGTAAAATTGGATGTGTAGAAATGGAAGAAACACTTTAAAATTTATGGTTGTTACAGACCACCCAGTAACATCAAACTTGACTTTAGCTTATTGACTCTCTCCAGTAAAACAATTATTTGCGGCGATTTTAATGCCCACAGTCAACTCTGAAATTATAAAGCCACGAATTCTGTTGGTTTGGTGATGGAAGAATTGGTGATGGATCTTTTGAATTCTGATAAACTGGAGCTTCTGTATAATGATTCAGACGTCCCAATCTATTTGCATTATAACGGCAGTGGAACTAACCCAGACTTGACTTTAGCTTCTGCAGACATTTTCGATGTTGCTGAGAGAGAAGTTATTTACGATCCTGGTTCTGGCCATCGCATGATTGTTATTACTTTCAATTTTACCTTTAAGAAATCACTAAGGAATTCCATTAGGTACAGATGGAATTTTACTAAAGCTAATTAGAATGCCTTTACTCTAGATCTTGAATCTATATTTGGATCTACTTCTCGTTTCTGTGAAAGAGGCGAGAGTATTGAGCGCGCCTTTTCTAGATTTACTAAAATTGTTTTCGATATTGCAAAAAAGTGGATACCAAGAGGCAAACAATTCATTTCTAAACCTTTTTGGAATGAAGATCTTGCCATTCTTAAAGGAAAATCGTCTATGGCTCGTTCTGCTGCTGAACAATCCAAGAGTCCTGAGGACATTCAATAGTGGAGAAAATGTGTTGCTGTCCTCCGTAAAGAAGTTCTTTCTGCTAAAAGAAACTGTTTCAATGACTTCATTTCCAAAATTGACTATAGGAAGGATGGCAAGAGAGTTTACAATTACGTTAAGAAATTACAGAATGAGAAGATTGCATCTACCAGAGAGCCCTTGAAAATTGGTAGTCGTGTTTTAATTGATGACAGAAATATTTCTAACGCTTTTAATTCTTTTTACTCTTCTAAACAACGCTTGAGGAGAAACCTAAAGATACAAAAAAAAGTATATTAGACGTTAAATTCGTAACTCCGCCTCTTCCCTAAATTGTGGACAGGAGGTATTTTATCAAGACTTTAACAAGGCAGAACTTATAGAAGCTATTAGCCATGTCAAGAGTGGCAAGACCTCTGGTCTGGATAATTTCCACCCAGAGTTCTTCAGGCATTTTGGTAGAAAGGCACTCTCTGTATTATTGGAACTCTATAACTATAGTTGGAACACTCGATCTGGACTTCCATCGATTTGGAAAAAGGCGATTATCGTTCCTATACTTAAAAGTAATAAACCTTCGGATAATTTAAATAGCTATCGATCCATTTCCTTAACTAGCGTTTTATCCAAGGTAATGGAAAGAATGATTACATCGCGGCTGAGTTGGTTTCTCGAGTCTAATAACCTTATATCTCCAAACCAGGCTGGATTTAGAAAATGGATGTCCAAAAACCAACAAGTTGTCTTGCTGAGTCAGTCTATCAAAGACGCTCTCGATCAGAGATGCTCTGCCTTGTCTGTGTTTATGGACTTTGAGGCTGCTTTCGATAAAGTTTCGCGCCTCAAATGTATCCAGAAATTACAAAAGCTGGGTGTGTGCAGTAATATGCTCTTTTGGATCAGGAGCTTTCTTTCACAACGTTTCTGTGCCACTTGTTTTGGTGATTCTGTGTCCAACTTTAAACAAAGTGAAACTGGCTTACCACAGGGCACTGTGATCAACCCTATTTTATTTAATATTTGTATTGATGATCTTCCGAGAATTTTGACTTCTGATGGAATGACTAAAGCTGCCCTTTTTGCGGACGACCTAGTTATCTGGTGCTATGCATCCAAAGGTGATCACTTCAAGGTATAAACTGTCCTGAATAAGTCTCTCGAAAGGCTGGAGAGTTGGAGTTTGGAAAATAATGTGACTGTAAACTTGGGAAAGACTAATAGTCAATATTTTACTTTAAATAGATAGCCTTTTACTTCTGAGGTTATTTATAGAGGTTCTCCATTGCAGCATAATGATCCGTCAACTTATCTTGGATGGATCTTTGGACTAAATGGACTAAGCACGTTGAAGACGTCATCTCAAAAGCTGGGAAGAGACTCCCCATTCTAGAGATGAACTAGAGACTAGCTGGTGCTAAATGGGGATGTGACAGAGCTACACTTAACACTGCTTATAAAACCTACATCCAGCCGGTTTAAAATTATTGTAATGAAGTTCTGGTCTGTGCCTCGGATAGAGTATTGGGAATGCTTGATGTTTTCCAAAACTAAGCTTTGAGATTGATCACCGGAGGTGTTATAACTACTTCCGTATTTGCTTTGTGACATACAGCCAATAACTAACTTGGTGCGGATGAATGCAACTATTCTTTATAATAGACTTGATAGACTCCCATATATTTCTTTTTAGCGTAAATACGATTTTAACAGAGCACGCAATCTAAAGACTCGGATGGGTTTCATTCAATGCGTCCGGGAGAATACTGAATATAATGCCATTAACGACAAGGCCTGTGAATTGTTATTTCATTTAAATCCACTGGAGTTTGTGGTTCTCAATGTCAGATTAGACTTGACCTTGAATGTGAGGAAAAGCGACCTATGCCCAACTGCTCTTCGTGTCTCACTTTGGAAACCATTAATACTCGTTATCCACCTAGTGAGTGGCTTCATGTCTATGCTGATGGTTCCCTTTTGGATTTCACCCAGGACGCTGGTGCTGGTGTCTTCTGTGATCTGTTTTCCTTTTACCTATATGTAGGCTTCCATACAACCCACTTTGATGGTGAAGTCGAGGCCATCTATTTAGCCCTACAGCAGCTTTTTGCCCGTCTCTGTTCTCTTGATAAAGCTGTAATTTTATCAGACTCAAGTGCTGCTCTTCATGCCATAGTGAGTAACTTAGGAAAACAAAGTGCTCGTGTCCAAAGCTGCAGGGAGATGTTGAGCAGAGTTTAAGCAAGGGTTGCTTTCCAGTGGGTGCCATCACACTGTGGCCTTTGGGGAAACGAGATGGCTGACCTTTTGGCAAAAAAAGGTACGGATATTCTTCAGAGGTCTTTCAGAGACACACCTCTTCATTCTGTAAAAATTGAAATTAATAGGATTTATAAAAAATCTTTTCGTAATGCTGCTGATAGTGTTTCTGAAAATAAATCATGGAAGGTGCTGTTAGAGGCTGACTGTGTCTCGGACTCTCCTCGTGCTACTGCTGTGACTGAGTTTAGACTGTTGACTGGTCATGACTGCCTTGGTGCTCATTTATTTCGTTTTAACCTGACTTCCTCTCCTTTATGTGGTTTGTGCGATTCTGGACAAATCTTGGATCCTGCACATCTGGACGTGTGCTCTGCACTTAAGAGTTTAAATTGTATTGTGGAAAAGTATTAGAGAGCTCGTTGCCTAATGACCTGATAGTCAATGGCCTGGCATTTGATAAATAAATAAAAAACATGCTGATAACAAGTCTTATACATTTCTAAGCAACATACGTCCGGACATTGTCTTGTTGATGTACACCACCAGGAATCCACTGAGCGAAGGGTGTTACTTCAGCTGTTCAGGCTCCATAATGTCTCCGATATAGCAGTTGTTAGTGAGAGCATCTTTAATTGCATTCCGCTAAGTCATAATTAATACTTAGCGGAATACAATTTGGAATGTGGCGTTCACCCCTGTAGGGTGTATTACATACTCGCGCATTGCTGTACTTTAAGTTGAAGAGAGAGTCATCGGAAACGACCGTGCTTGTCGAAAATAGGTTATAACATCGCGGGTGGAAACAGCGCAAGAAAACATAATTGTCGTGTAAAACAGCCATATAGGCAGACAGATAAAATTTAGTAGCTTTACATTAGGTACAAAATAAGGTTGTAGGAAACAGTGGTGACGAAATTTCTCAGTTTGAAACCATCGTCATGCAAACTATATAGTGGTAAAAAAAGTAGTTCAAGGTTCATCGGGTTGTATGCACTAACGTTTTTAATTAACACAACGCAATGGTTAAATTTGTTTAGGTTAGTCAGCTGCACCCAGTTGGCACCTAACACACCCGATTAGTGACAAATAGGTAAAGATGACTAATTTCGAAATTATTGAATTAAAAAAATATTGCACAAATATACATTTTATGAGTCTAATATATTTATTATATTAAATAGGATTGCACCCACGAAATAAATATTTCCTTGAAATATATGGTTT
This sequence comes from Stegodyphus mimosarum, assembly GCA_000611955.2. NCBI lineage: Eukaryota > Metazoa > Arthropoda > Arachnida > Araneae > Eresidae > Stegodyphus > Stegodyphus mimosarum. Next base: position 166,589 of record KK113651.1, on the reverse strand, counting down.
GTGAGTGCAGTATTGTTTTGAGTACAGTGAACCTTCTCTCAGCCGAACACTCGCGGTTGTGGTTTCAGATGATTTGGTTCCCTATAGGTGTTATCCTCTTATGATTGTCCTTTAGTAAAACAGAGAATCATTTTCAGGAATGCTGATTACATTCAGAAATGGCCGACGTTTGAGGGATTCACTATGAGAAAGTTCAAAGCAATTTAACTGGAGAAAAATAATTAAACAATTTTTCCAGGTATAAAATTTAACCTTTAACTGGTTTAAACTGCATATCGAAATTAGCCATCTTTACCTATTCATCTCCCTGTTGTCACTAATCGGGTGCAAAATTATTGAGCTATGAGCTAATAAATAAGTTATAAGAATTAAGGTATTATAAGAAGGTGTAATAAAGATGATGGATAGCTCAGCATTCAATAATTAAAGAATTTTTTGCTTAATTTTCTTAAACGGGCAGTGAAGCTTCTCATGGCGAGCACATCCATAGGTAACTGAATACTTTTGAAGATGACCAGCATTTCAGAAAATATACATAAATTTTGAAATAAATAAATCATCAGAAATTATAAATAAATACAAAAAATATTATCTCCCTAAAACGATCACATCTACCAAAGACCAAAAACATCCGTAACCGTAGATGGTTTTCACTATAATTATAATTCACATTTATTTTGCTGTAACAGCAGTAAGGAAAATTATAAATTAGAAGCTAATTAAAAACAAGTTAAACAACTTGATAACTTTGAAGTTCTGTTGTAAAATGTTATAAGGCAAAGAGCTGTTGTAAAATAATAAAATGTAAATAAAAGTTTCTTAGAACATCAGTAATAACTTTTGTATGATTAACGGAACAGTAAATTCTGTGATTATTCATATAACCATAATAGATCTGCATAAAAATAGAAAAATCATGAATTAGAGCTATTTGTGCACAGTGTAAACAAGCAGGCAGATCCATAGGTAATGTGAGTTATTTCGACTATAGGTAACGTGATTACCTCAAATTATTACCTCAAAAATACAGGTAAAAATTACAATGGGAAAAATTTTATTTTGTACTCTCTCTCCAAATAAAGTACAGTGAATGCGCTCGTAGCTACCGTCGGCCCAAAATGACCACCTTTAAACGTAGCCAGTATTTCTCAAAGAAAAATTAATTGAAAATTTATTAATTCTGAAAATCTTACGTTCATAAAATTAATTTTATTAAATTTTTAATTTTCAGATTTAATTCTAAATTAAATCTGAAAATCTTAGGTTCATAAAATGCATATTTCTACGAAGCTTCTTTCATTCAATCTTTTGCAGCTATATGTTTTTACGCGTCTGATTTGTGACGAAGTTTTCAAATTCTGAAATCTTATGAAAACATTTTTTCCCCTACGACCGTGTTATGTACTGAGATGTTTTAAACCTGCGAAAATTTCTTCTTGCGTTTTTACGACGCTGTCTTATTTAATAATGTTTTTTTTCTTTGTATTGTTTTGGTCCTCAATATTTTTACGTGTAACCGAAAAGACGATCGGTTGCAAACTAGGAAGTCAATGGCTGTGTTGAGGAAGCCACTGTAGCAACAAGTGTCGGCTTTATTTTTACGTCAGGAAAATCCTGGTTACAGGAATGCATCCCGCAGTGGATGCTTCAGCAGACGATGACAATCTGTTGAAGTTGACAATCGCACATTTGTTGTAGCGATCAAATGGTCTGTCATTCCGTGCTGAAGTGTACCTTTTCCATCGCTATGCTTTCGACATGTCTAGTTCTCTTTAGCCAAATGCTTTAGGTTCCAAATATACATAACTGACGAGGCTTCCAATATACATTATTCATTCATGCCCCGTATGAATTACTAGAAAGTCCTCCTATTAGCCTTCTGATCATTTGCTCGCGTTCAGACAGCATAACTAAAATAAATATTTTGGGCATTTTGTCGTCGATGAGACATAGTGACTCATGGTGAAAACTCATGGCAGATGAGGAAAAACTGTTTTTGACATTCTGCCTCAGCCCTCCACGTATAACGGTTAACATGACAGTTCAGAGCTCAACCCATGCCTCCGCTATTATTCAGGAATTCTAATCATTATTACTTCAGACCACCTTTTCATTTCGTGAAAGTTTAAGGTCATTCCATAGTCCCTCCATAGTGTTGGAATTTTTAGAATGAAAAATGCTAATGTGACATGAAATCCATACAGATTTACTGCAGACAGTATAAAGAAAATATACAAATGGATTACTGGCTCCTTTTTATGTTATATAGGAAAGCCAACACAAAAAAATAGAATACGCAAGTATAGAAACAAATTAGATGTTCCAAAGTGATTAAATAAATTTTAATTCCTTTCTTCTTTTTTTTAATAGGTTATGATAAAGTATTTAAAAGCTGCCTGTCTAAGAAGAGGAATGCTTTCATGCAAGGCATTTTAATGGAAGGTGGCTTATACTCGCAACTGATACAGGAAAAATACAGAAACGGTTATGCAGCTATAAGGTATTTCCCCCGCCTTCTTAGCATACTTTCGTGCTGTAATGGCCAGCACACTCGGAGCGTATTCGAGAGGTCCGAGGTTCGAGTCCCGGTAAGGCATTGCTCATTTTTTATGTCTTTTCCTTCCAAAAATTCCTAATGCCTCTATAGTGGCGCCCGAACTAAAAAACAAGGTAGTGGAGGATAATTCTCATGGCAATTGCGTTCCCTAATCCACAATCGTCCTTTAAAAGGCTGGACTATATAAGGTATTTCTCCCGCCTTCTTAGAATGCCTTCGTGGTGTAATGGTCAGAGGTTCGAGTCCCGGAAAGGCATTTTTCATTTTTCAAGTCTTCTGCTTCCAAAAAATCCTAATGTCTCTACACACGCATGGTACTGTACGCATGGTATCGAATTATCAGTGCTCTATTATCGAATTCCTAGTAGTCACTAATTATGATGTTACTAGCTATTTGACAAATATCATTTCCTCGGTATTTACGTGCTTCTCAAACATTGGCGTCCTTGAATTCAAATAGTTAGAGATTATGTTAAGGAACGATATTATCATATCGTAACCATAATCCCATTCCTAATAATGTGACTATCATGGTTCTGTTATTCACTATTAAAAAAAGTAATTGGTTTTGTTTAGAACCTTCGCTGGACAAACGATGGACAAAATGATTATTATGATCAACTTTGTTCCTAACTATTTAATGTAAATCTGTTATTGTTAAATAAAATCTTGCTCTGTGTTCCGAAGATTTGTTTGATAAAATTACATATTCTTAAATTTACCATTGCAGGAATTCTTTAACGTTGTACTGTAAATAGGAATTTTTGGAAGCGTTTTTGAAAATAAACAATGCCTTTGCCGAGACTCGACCCTCGGACTTCTCGAATACCAGCAGAGTGTGCTGAACATTACACCACGAAGGCATGCTAAGAAGGCGGGAGAAATACCTTATGTACTCCTCCTTTTAAAGGGCGACTGTGGTTAGGGGACACAATCTCCAAATCCTGGTGGTGGAGAATCATTATCCACCCCCTTTTTTTAGTTCGGGCGCCACTGTAGAGTCATTACGAATTTTGGGTAGCAGGAGACTTGAAAATGAGCAGTGCCCGCACTAGGACTCGAACCTTGGACCTCTCGAATACCCTCCGAATATGCCTGCCATTACACCACGAAGGCATGCTAAGGCAGTAGAATCACCTTATAAAGGAATCTAACATATAAGACAGATTTTGCATATAACACATTATTTTGCATGAAGAATTGTTATGCAACACTGTGTAAAACTATGCTAGCCCCACTAGGAAAACGAATATGTAAAATTTCTCATATCCATATCTAGTATTTAATTAATTGCAATAAATACTCATGATTATGAAATACATTAATTTTATGTTCATAAATAGTTTAGTCTTACTTGTGTATTGTGCTTTATGCAAATCTGTAATATCTGGTAAAGATGAATAATTACGATAAATCGTACAGTTATAGACGTTGTATGAACGACATTGACAGTTATAGTGTTGCATGAATGTCTCTCACGTGGCAAGGAAATGACCGGAAATTTCATTTAGTTAATGTTATATGATGAATAGCTTTCTGCACAGCTTTTCTTTCTGCCATTCTTTTGTCAAAATTCTTTTGTCATTCAAAGCTTATTCTCACCTTGTCGCTTAAAATCCGCAAAATACTACACGCAAATTTTGAGCAATTATTCTTACCGTAGAGCCATTGACTGACGTTTTCAGGAGAGAACTATGATTTGAAAAGCAAGTTTGGTTGCAATATACTTTTATGCAAATATCATAGTTTAACATTTTCCTACCTGAATCTATTACATATTACAAACACATGTAGGATGGTGAAAAAATGCGTTGTGAAAGGATGGTAAATAATGAAAAAAATTTGATGTTTTGTGGAGACATTAGGTATTTTTCAAGCAGGAGTATTGAAAAAATGAGCAATGCCTTCGCCGGGACTCGAACCACGGACCTCAGACACACGCACCAAACGTGCTGAACAATACACCACGAAGGCGTACGAAGAAGGTGGGAGAAATACCTTACAGTTCGTCTGGATTATCATCATTTGCTATGGTACATCTCAGGACATAGTAGTTACTGACTTATTATACGAGAATCAGGTCTTTGAATTTCCTTTTATGTTTTTGAATTTAGATCACTCTGCCTCTGAATTACACTAAACAAAAAAACGTAAGAACTTTAAATAAATATTTTATGCACCTCGCTAAAGCATACATTTTCTGAGACAAATCTGTAAAATATACTAGACGTTTGTGCAGCCTGTAAACGTCAGAAACGATCTGCATCTTCACGGATTTGTAATTATGGATCTTCTGTTTGTTATATACTCTGTTAGTTTAAAATAGGCAGTTCAAAGTCGTAGGGAACAGCCTTTCGTACGACGGTAACGTGTGTAGTCAACTTCACCTAAAGACTGTTTTATAGTCTATTATTTACCATAATCTGCTATTTAAGACAGGCACTTACAGGCTGTAGTGACTTTCTTTAATTTACGATCATAATGTGTGTCTTCATCACTCGTTAGAACTTTATAGCCTGTTGCTTTAAAATAGGCATTTCAAGGTGGTAGTGAACATCCATTTATTAACAGTCATAACGTGTGTTATCATCACTGCGCGGAGGAAGTCATATAGTTTTAGAAGTTATTTCACTCGTCTTCTTAGCATGCCTTCGTAATATAAAGTTCAGCACACTCGGCAAGTATTCGAGAGGTCCGAGCTTCGAGTCCCGGCGAGGACACTGCTCATTTTCCATGTTTCCGTTTCCAAATAACATAATGGCTCTACAGTTCTTCACGAACAAATCATTCCAGCAGCTTTCAAAAGAGAACATGTCGTTCTCTTTCTTAACAAGAACCCACAAGACCCATTTTCATACCGCTCATCTGCCTCCTCTCTTAATTAGGCAAGATTTGTGAAAAACTTCTCATTAACAGGCTCAAGCACCAACAGCACAGAATTAACCATCTCAAACCCCGGCAGTTTGGATTCCGCACAGGATTTTCAAAGACACATGCCTTGTACAGTATTCAAGGTACAATACAACGCAATAAAAACAGCGACACGCACACGGTCTTCATTTCAATAGACATAAAGAGTGCGTGCGACCTCCTCTAGTGGCCAGCAATAAAGCAGGCCTTTAGAGGAACACACTGCCCATCCAACCTCTTCAACATCTTCAATAATTACCTCCAAGACCACCATTTCTAGACTGGAAACAACGACGGTATGACAACCAAGGCACAAGAAAGAGGCTGCCGGCAGGGGTCCTGCGCGGAACCGATACTCTGAAACCTCACCTTCAATTCAGTCCTTGAAACGAACTGGTCACCGCATACAAGCATCACTGCATATGCAGACAACTTAGCCCTGGTCGTAAGAGGGCGCACTAGGGAAGAACTGGAACGTAACAGTACAGATACCTACACGTTATTTAGCACCGTCTGCAACAAATTGAAATGCACGATCTCCATAGAAAAATCGTCAGCAATACTAATTCCCAGACTAGGTACCAATCAAACGCGTCATCCAGTCTTCAAACTCCTAGGCAGAAACATAAAAATTGTGCAGAATCTCAAATACCTAGAGGTAGTATCGGACCAAGGTTTCACCTGGACTCCGCATATTATGAAAATCATAAACAAGATGTCAATTATTGCCCGCATAGCAAGGCAAATTCAAGGTTGCAACAGGAGCCAAAACCACCATATCCAAAAGGCGTTATACCGCACAGTTGTAGAAAAAGTAGCTTTATACGCTGCAGTGATCTGGGCGCAGCCAATGGGAGCTCGCAAGATCAGGCAACTTGCAACTCTACAACGCCTCTTCGCCCTGCAATTAAACAGAACCTACCGCGCAACATTTCACAACAGTTCTACCGCACAACCAGTGAAGCAACAGTTCTAGCCGGCATATTATCACTCCACATAAAAGCAGAGATGGAGGCAACTTATAAACTGATCCACCTACGCAAAGATGCAACTTTCCCAAATACCAACTACAGTTCAGTCTAGTTCGAGCTTCCCTCCACTTGTTTTCATTCCCATCCATTTCTTAAAGGAAGTGGAATCCACATCAAAATTGACAAGCAACAGACTCACACCACGATACATTCACCACGAACCGGGACACAGACGGTTGAAAGCAGGAAATGGTGTTGTGCATGACAGTGCATTTGTGCACTACGAGAATGGCAAAATTGAACACGACTGGCAAGGACGTCTTGACACTCATAATAGTATCTTATAGATGGAGGTGCTGGCAATTACGGCTGCAGTGTAACATCTTATAGTTAACCAGATCCCACGAGCAGCCATCTGTACCGATAGCCTGTCAACTTCACTTGCACTTGAGAATCATCAGCTTGTCTCACCTTTCATACTGTCTCCAATATCTCCTTATACAAGACCCTCAATATCATCTCAACCTGGTATGGGTTAAAGCCCCTGCGGATAAGCAGAGCAACGAGGCTGCAGACACGTTGGCCAAAGATGCAATTTCCAACCCGACAGTCCAACCCATCACCGTACCTGCACCCTTCTCTTATCTAAAAGGCCTCGTACGAGAACATGGAACGAACCAATGGCAACGATAGTGGATCGAATGCAAGACAGGCAGACAGACTTTCAACCACCCCCCGAAAGTTTCCACCGACCGACTCTTCGTCGTAGCACCTCTCACCTACTTCATCACGGGTCAGTTCCCGTTTCACGCGTTAATACAATCGCCATGGCATCTCAAATACCGATATCTATATCTGCGGATCAGATGGGTCACTAGATCATTCAGTATGTGAGTGTCCTTTGACGGCTGCACATCATCTCCCGCTACCTACAAATAATAGGGACGCCTCTCACCGGTTCCTTATAACGCATAAATGAGCGGTTAATTCAATCTCTAATATCATTAATACGATCGTGGCATTGGGCACAGGCCTTTGCCAACGGTGCTTAAATGACAAGGTCAGCAGACTTCGGCCTCCACGCTTTGGTATACTGACGATAAGCTCTACTACTAGTCCAATAGATTTTACAATATCTGCTCATCACAACTACTTTTTGTAATGCCTCCTTTATGGTATGTGTGTAATCCCTTCAACAGCATGTGAACAAGCATCTTCTAGTGCAGTGTTAGTGAGTGTTTGTGTGTCTCACGGTACAGTGCTACAGCACCCTCCTACGATTTTAATCAGCGCTATATCAATGCCTGATGCTACAATAATCAGCACTTTATATCTGTGCATAGTAATCAGCGCCCTACAACTGAGCATTTCATCCATTGAGATATATATATCCTCTCTGAAATTGAATTGAACAAGTATGATGTAGGGCAGTGTCTAGCCAGTGAATGATCTGAATGTCTTTCAGTAAGTGCCACAGTAATTGATGTAACCATTAACATTGCTATCGCAAACAGTGCTTCAATATGTGCTACTTCATTGCCTAATGCCACAATAATAAGTGTCTTAGAAGTGTTACCGAAATCACTGTCTTTCAATACCAACTGAATACGCAATCTAATTGGACTCATCTTCACACATGAGTATTCACGAACTCATCATTCAAGGTGTACCTGTATTCATAGCCTTCATGTGACTTCATGTGCTCCAGTTGATAAATTAACTTGCCATTACGTGACCAAGCGTCCATTACCCTTACACATTTATACTTTTATATTCATTTCCAATCTACTTGATCTCGTATGTCAACATGCTCTCATATTATTTACGCTGCATTCTCATGTGCATTTTGCGCCTCTATATACATTGCGTAAAAAAAGGGACAGTTCTATATCTCCCGTTCTACTCGGCCGATTGACAAAATTCAAATTGCGTTTTCCATGTCTCGAAAGCGTGACTTAGGATATATATTAGAATTAAATATAGCTTTGTTCTAATATAGGTATTTTGACACAAAATCAAACTTTTTCTGAAATAAGATATAAATTTTTTTCTATATTTCGATTTTACGACTCAAATTATTCCTAAATTTTAAATTTTGTAAAATTTGGTGCCAAATTTATGGAGAAATTCAAAGTTTTAGCTTGGCGAGATTTTTCAGTTTGAGCCAAGAATACTTCACTTGGCTAACATCTTAATGTGTGGCAACTTATTTTCCTTCCCTTCCATTGTGCAGATGAGGAAAAAAATCACATCGCTCCTGCCTCTTTACATTGTGGTAGAGAGGAAAAAAAATCACATCGTTCTACTTTCAAATAATTTTTACAAAGTTCGTAAACCACATTTTCGTTATTATCGCTTTCAATAAGTATGCCAAATTTCAATACGCGCCAAAATAAAAATTCACGTATATCTTCGGAAGTTTAAAAAAAATACCTGCAAATTTTTTGCAGGTATGCCTAGAAATACATCTACTTTAAGACGATTGTAAAACTTTTGCAGGTTATAATTCAAAATTTTTTCCGAAAAATTTATAAAAATATTTAAAAATACAGATTTAAAAATAATTCATAAAAAATTGTGAATTTTATTTGGAATGAACCTAAATTTGGAACTGTGTAAGAAGGAATCAAATAAGTTTCATAAAAAAGAGATATTAATAAATACATATGTCATTTCAGAAAATGTCCGATTTTGTATCAAAATACCTATATTTGAACAGTGTTATATATAAATCTAATAGATATCTTAAGTCGCGCTTTCAAGTCATAAGAAATGCAATTTGAAATTTTTCAATCAGTCCAGTAGAACGGGAGATATAGAACTGTCCCATTTTTTTTGGCGCAGCGTACCTGTGCATTCCCACCTATATACATCCGTATTCATATGTATTATGTATGTATTTTTGTACTTTAAGTGATTATGTGTATGTACTTGTTTTATGTGTTGTGTGTTTATGTATTTTGCGCTTTGTGTCTCTTATATTTATGTGTTTTTATGTGTATGCCTTTTTGCATTTTTACTTTAACTACTTACCATCTGTAACACCACAGCTTGCCTCTTCAATCTGTAATACAATCCTACTAATGGCTTTATAAGGACATGTACTTCCCTTTGACAATAAAACCCCATTGCAGTCTTGTGGAGCTCCAGGGAGCTATTGTTCTAGTTAGCGGGGGGAGTGGAACATATGCCTGTTTTTCTCTGTTAGACACCAGGCTTCCCCGTCCTCCGTAACCTTCTTACCTACCTACAGTAGTGCCCGAAATAAAAGCGGTGGTGGGTGATGATTTTCGCCACCAGGGGTTTGGCGATTGGGTTCCATAATCCGCAGTCACCCTTTAAAAGTGGGAGCATATAAGGTATTCCTCCCGCTTTTAAAGGGAGGAATACCTTATATACTCCCACTTTTACAAAAGTGGATGTGTAATGGTTACAAAAGTGGATGGTTTACAAAAGTGGATGTGTAATGGGATGATGTCGAGGTGTAATGATCAGCACATTTGGCGTGTATTCGAGAGGTCGTTCGAGTCCAGGCGAGGGCACTGCTCATTTTCACGCCTTTCAACATCAAGAATCCTAATATCTCTACAGTCTATTATATGCCGTAGTCCCGTTTTTTAAAGTAGGCACTTCCAGATATTAGCGATCCACTCCTCATTTACGATCGTAACGTGTGTCATTATCATCGTATACAGGGAGTTAAAGAATTTTATTAAATTAGAAGATTTGGCTTTAACCACAGTAATCGTTATTATGGTTTAAGCCATTGTTTTGCGAGAAGGATTGGCTTTGAGATGTCTATTCTATACTAACAGACTATAGTTAGAGATACTAAACACGAGAATACCAAACGGCAGAATGCATTAATACCGTGTAAACGGATAAAAAATTAATATTCAAAGCTAAAATTAAAGGTATTTTTGTATGCGTCATCTATACTATAAAAATCTGTCCTCATCTTTTTGTTTTTTTGTTTCGAGAGAGGTGTCCTCCGATTCCAAACACTCTTGGGAAGCCATTTTAACATTCTGATTTTTGTACTACACTGGTGTGCAAAAATTAAGGACGAGACGGTTTTTTCAATATAACTTTGTACAAAAGCTTTCCAAATCAACACATTTAATACCGTAAGATCCCCAATACGCAAGGACATGAGTAATATAAGCAACACTTATTAAAAGAGAAATCAGAGGGATAAAAAGAAGCTTTATTGAAAAAGTAGCATGGAGCGCAATGCGACTGAAGGCCGAAACATCCCTGTGATGGGTGTCCAGCAAGAAACATCCGGTCTTTAATAGGGGATATGATCTCCCCTGACTGCTAGGCAGGTTTCACATCATTTGTGCATGCTGGATATGTGGTTGTTAATGAGCTGTTGAGACACTGCTGCTCGTTCCTCTTGTAGCACCAATCGCAGTTTCGGAATCGTTACTGGCGATAAGTTACGTGCTGCCACGGGTCTCCCTAGTAAGTTCCGTACATGCTTGACGGGATTTAGATCCAGAGACCTTGCCGACCAATCCATGTGTTCAATATCTTCACTCTCCAACAGCTCTTCGACAGTAACTGTGCGATGAGGTGGAGCGTTGTCGTCCATGAAGAGGAAATGAGGACCCATAGCCCTTGTGAAAAGACGCATGTAAGGAAGAAGAACCTCGTTACAATAGCAGTCCCAGGTGACGAACCTCCTTGGGAGATATGAAGGTCGGTCCGGCTACCAAGCATTATGTCTGCTCGAACGAGAACTCCGCGACCTCCAAAACAGTCCCTTTTGATGATGTTGAAGGGGTTATTGCGTGTTCCCCTCTCTGTCCAGATGTGTATGTGTCTAGAATCGCAACTCAGACTAAATCTGCTCTCATCTGTAAAGAGTACTCGTCCCCATTCATTGTCTCTCCAATTCCAGTGTTCCCGGCACCACAGAGAACGCCTTCTTCGATGGGCAGCCGTTAGAGGTACAAACCGTACAGGGCGTCGTGCAAACAGACCACCACCGTGCAGTCTTCTAGCTACGGTAAAACGCGATATCAGTCGTCTGTGTCGTGTCTCTAGCGATTTCTCCCGCTGTCTGCCGCCTGTTTCTTCTGGCCTGTAAGGCAATATACTGGTCATATGCGGGTGTGATTCCTCGTGGACGACCACTACTAAACCCTCGAATAGCTGTTCCTGTAGTGTGAAATTGTCTCCAAAGTCGTGAAATGATGCTGTGAGCAATTCCGAACTCTGCAGCCACACTTGTCACACTGCGGCCTTCCTCCAACTTCCCAATGATTCGACCTCGGGTAAAAGCATCCAGATGTCATCTAACAGATTGATTATTCACCATTTCTCGCTGAGGAAGCAATTCGGTGTTTCTTTAACTGCTATACGGCGTGCAATCTCTTTGCCAGAAATATTGATCTTACACCGACAACATGCTTTATACTACTCAGACACTCCCCCATTATGTCTACCTGCATATCTGCGCATGTGCTACCGTACATCACCTGACTTAATCTCCTGATTGGTCTTTCTGTCCGCACTGCCTCTTCGTTCAGCTGATATGCTAATTTTTCAACTTCGTCCTTAATTTTTGCACATCAGTGTACTTTAATCAGCCAAGATATTAATTAAAAACTCTGAAAACGCTAATTTTCGCCCTCAATTTTGTGAGTGGCAAAAGTATGGCGCGCTGGAGACAAAAATCTGCTTTATTTCGAAAAGTATTGTCATTGCTTGCTTTTAAATCGTATAGTTTGTTAATAAAGAAATTTGTTAAGTTTAACGATCCTTTCCTGAATGGCGGAGAGTTGAGTTTCGAGCGAGGTACCCTCGGATTCCGAATGTTCGCGGGAAGCCATTTCCACAATCCTCCTCTTCGTACGACTTTATTCTAATTAGATATTATTGGAAATTCTGAAAAAGCTAATTTTCGCAGTTATTTTTCGGAGTGGCAACAGCCTCGCGTGCTGGAGATAAAAATCTGCTTTATTTCGAAAAGTGTTGCAACTGATAGTTTACAAATCGTAGAGTTTGTTGGCAAAAAATTGTAAGTTTTTACAAATTAGGAAATCAAAATAGCTTTGCCGAATATTAGATGCATTAGTATTAAATTAGGTCATATTCTAACGTTAAAGAAAGCCCTCGAGTGCGCGTGACGTCATTGTATGCCGAAACTTTTCTTTAATGTCAGCATTTTAAATAAACAGTTGCTGTTGGCAACTTTTTTGTTTCAGGTTAGGATAATTGACGCGCTATGTTATTGCTACGCTGATTCTTAGGTTGATATTGAGAAAAAGTTGTTTTATTGCATTAAATTTAAATCAAAACGTCATACTCTAGATATTAACCTGAAATGACAAGAGCTTCTGTTTTCTGATTTTACCACAAAATATTATTTTCGAATTGGTTATTTCTTGGAAAAAAATTAACTGGTTCCATTCATGCGGAAATGTTTTTATGCATTTTCTTTTTAAGTGTACATAGAAATTATAATTTTTGCTTTGCTCTAAGCCCGTACACCTTTCGCGCTTGCCCGCTAGTTTCCTTTATGTTAAATTCTTATAAATAAATTGATACTACGAACTGTCGACGCATTTGATTTGGAAAACATAAAAAAGGCTATTTAAAGAATAAGTTTACTTTATCAAAAAAATTTTTAACTAATTTCTTTATGTTTTTGTTGAACTCTTAAAAAAGTTTTGTGATATTAAAATAGTTCATATTTTAGCATATTGCCGGAAAACTCTAATGAGAATTTAAGAAAAAATACTCTGCTCATTTTTTTCATAATTCTTCAAGTGTACTCGAAAGTTTTCTCTTTTCCTACAATAGCCTGAGAATGGCAAATATTCTTCACCAAAATATGAAATTTCGTTTAGTGAACCAAAACTTTTTGAGGTGGAAAATAGATTCCAAATTTTTCTTCAATAGATGTAGTATAGCATCTTCAGAGTGCCTGCAACTTTCGTTAAAGTATAAATTTTTTTCAGCAGAGGAAAATGCTTAGTTAAAAATATGTGCTTTCAGTGCTATAAAGAAAATGTCGAAGTCTTAGTCGAAAGTTGCATCTGTTCTACCTGAGATTGCAACATGACACTTTTAAAATTAAGTATGGTTTCTAAACTGATTCGTTTTTTCTTTGGTCGTTTTGTATTCTGTATTTGAAAAAACAATATTCTTGAGTCTTTAAAGATTTTCATAACTTTGTGAAAGGTATTAAGCATAACTGAACAATGTGCCCATGATATTTACCCGTGTTAGGGTAACTAAAGATATAACAGCTATAGTTAATTATTTTATGCTGATATGATTATTTCTGATGTATTCAATTGCTTCAGATTACTTTGAAAGTCTGAATTTGGCTTAATTTTTATTAACTGTCTGATGACAGTTGCTTAAAATAATAATTTCAATAGAATTGTAATTATCGGTATAAAAATTTCGTTGTCATAGGTAGTAAAAATTCTAATTTGCCAGTTTAACAATGTATTATAATTTCTAAATACCATAAAAAGAAAAATCCCAGAATGTGCCCAAAACTTAAGGACAAGCATCATTACTCAAAGCTGTTGCCACAGAATACAACAAATTATTTTATTGCGATTTTAATATTTAAAATATGTTCATCAAAAATGCAGTGAATACACATATTGACAATTCTTCCACGTAGTGATTACGTGCTAATCCGATTACAGTCGGGAAAATATTCGTTTGGAAACGAACTGCTTTCAAATGTTTAGATGCTAAAGATTAAATCTACGAGTATGCAATCCTTGTTATATGTCAAAGACACCATCATGATATTTTGCATGCAGGAAGAATATATGTAGAAAGAAGGCCTAAGAGTCACCACTGGACATTGTTTTACCTATTTGAAATGTGTTCCAGGCGTTCTCCAGAAGATCAGCTTCCGTCTACGAATATGGCTATTGTCCATATAAGTAAGATTATTGAACATTAGTAGTTTGATCTGAGATCGAATCCTTGCGAATGGGATAACTACACATACAATTTCGCGGTTTTCTCGTATAGGAAATAATATGAGTCGGTTTCTCTTAGAAAATCCTACATGAACTCATTCCTAGCCTAAGACAGATAATCCTTGTGAAGTTTGCAATAGTAAAAGCAATCAAAACACCCATGGTTAATGTGAATGTAATTTCTCTTAAAACGTGCTCCACGAAGTCATCGCTTGCGTGGATTTTCCTAATTAATTAGACAAATAATTAAAAAAGGGCGATTGTACATGTAGATCCATATTAGTAAAGATTTAAAATAATTGCTGTGTATGTGCTCTAACAACCAACCATAAATATGGCGTTACTCACATAGCAACGTAATGGGATTTGCTCTGGTGCTAGATACATTGGTATATGCAAGGGAAGGATGTAATGCGTCATTCTCTTGATCTTTGAATAGCCTAATTAGTGTGCAAACGAATTCAAGATTAAGTGTGAAATAGTTAAGCTATACTTATAGGAAAATGCACAATAAATAGAAAGTTACGAAGATGATAAGATGGTGTTGTAGGGCTGCATCATGACTGATGGACGTACTGAACTATAATTCCGGTTCATGGTAGCAATGTGCGCAATTGCTATTGTAAAGAGCTTATTAATACACATTCTTAATTGTTTTTGGTGCCATTGGCGAAGCATTTGTTTCTGAATATAAGAGCCAAGCCTCAGAGAACCAGAATAGCTTAATTATTGAACAACACGCTCACTTGTTCTTTAGCGCCATTGGCGAAGCATTTTTTTAATGTAAAGAACCAGAACACTACAACTATTAAACAACGTTCTCGTTTGTTCTGTGGTTCTATTGGCGAAGCATATTTTTAAGAATGTAAAGGCTAATTCTCAAATAATCACAGCAGCAGAATATTTCAACAACATGCTCACATTTTCTGTATAGTCAATGGCGAAGAATTATTTTGTTCTAAATGTGAAGAAACGTCTGAAAGAATCAAAGCAGTGGAAGGCTGTTGCAAATTGAGAATATATCAATCGAATCGATCGATTTGTATTTTTCCATGAGCTCCATCCGCCTGGATACGTATGGGATGTTATTGGCGGATAAAATCCATTTGGTATTCCTTGGCATCAAATCTTAAAAAGAGATTAATCAGTTTTCTAATAAAGGAATGAAGCAGCTTGCTTCTGGAATACCTACGTCACTTAATAAAATTAACCTGCCATGGCATTGTGATTATATAACAAACTTAGGCAGACAGATTTACAGACTTAGGCAATAAGCTTTCAAAATTGATGCAGTTTTCTTGAGAAGCCAAATGTTTACCTCAATGGTAACTTTTCATCCATCCTTCACTTGATATAATTGCTTTGATTTGTTAGTTCTAATAAGTTGTTAGTAATTATCTGGCATTGTTGAAAAATAGATGTAACATTTGCTTCTATTCATGTGCAAGTTTCTCGATAAATGCAAAAATGTGGCTTATGTCTAAGTTTTAAAAATCTGTGTATGTGATATGTAGATCTTTTCCACTCAAATGCTTCCTCCTGTACAACCATGCTATTCAATACCTGATGTACTTTAATAGCTTATAATTATTTATATCTGTTTAATAATTTGCTATTTGTTTGACTTTTGTAAATATTTTGTTTGGAAACAAATGTTACTTAAGTATGCAACATTTTATTATGAAATATGAAAAGTAAACTATTTTTATTATTTGCTTAATTCTATAACAAATTAGTATTTAAAACTATGTAACTTTTGCACATTACATTACTAAGCAATAAATCTCTTGACACTTTAATTAATGTGTACAATAAACTGTCAGCTACTATAGAGCTAAAGAAGTCTCAAGAGTTCTAACATTAAATGGAAACCTTAAATGCATACTCAAACTAACTGCAAATTTAATGTCATCCGCTAATCAAAACTTTGAATAATCAGTGCGAAAGATTGAGTAAAGTTTTAAACGAAAGCCATTAAACAGTCCTGTGTGCCTGCAGAGATCCCAAAGGCTATTGAGAAGCAATATGGTAAGTAAAAATTCCCGAAAGATTGTTCATCCATTCAATTAAATTGATGTCGCCTGTTTAGGACGCAACATTAAATAATAGCATAGCTGTTGAGATTTTTTGGAAGAATGCCAATTAAAAGACTAATATACAAAACGTCCTGTTGCAATCGATCCAATGGTAAGCGCAACCTTAACAACCTAATAATCTTCTCATCCGTGATAATAGCAGTAAAACTGTTGGCTATGATATCACCCACTTGAATGAACCTATAATTGAATATTGGACTTAGGTATCATTATCGTTATTATTCCAATGTTGAAAGGGTTCATCTTTCAATGAAAGCATCTTTATCTTCTTGTTAATTGTATCTTCTTTCGAATATTTTTAAAGGTTATGAGATAAACAAGATTGGAGGTAATAAAGGTTAATTTATGTGAACTAGAATTTTCTTATAAAGCTGATTTCAGATATTTATAGCAAATACTTTAACATTCAAGACTTTAATGTATTGTTAGTTTGACTTGTAATTTGAATTCAGGTCTACGTCATTTACACATCTAAAATAATCCTGAAGTAGACACAGATGTAAACATTGTTACAGCTGTAAAGTAGTTTTAGCGAATACCGTAATACTAAAGTATATTATTTTCTCTCAAAACACTTTGTTTTGACCACGAGACGAAATAATAAACCACGTGTAATTAATATGGCGAAATTGAGTATTATTTATTCTGTCATGAACTCCGAAATTCATATAATTTATATAAAAGTTCTATTATTGATTGCAGTTATAATGTTGCGCGCTTGTATTCTGAAAATGGTGTAAATAAGTCATAAGAATAATTCTTCCGAAGCATAAGTATTAAACAAATCTACAAACTTTTATATTTAATGGTGGAGCGCTTTATTTAATAGCCATTAGCCTTGCTCCACTACAAGGGCCGTAAATGGTGGCAATTTCATTATGGAAGCTCCTAATAGGTGGCCATCGTTGCCTCCTATGAAGGGATGGGCAGATACAACATTGTCTTCTACGGGATTCGAACCCAGGCCAATCGCTACAGCAATCAGGGTTACTAATCACTATACCGGCTGGGCGACGTACAAATCTAAAACTTTGTTTATAGATTTGAAATCCGATTCTACAAAATTCCAGCTTTTTTTAAACTTATTTATTCCAGGTATTTTCAAACTTTTCAAAACTAAATGTTAAAATTTCATAAAAATATGATGATTTTCAGAATATTAAAATTTCATAAAAATACGATTATTGTTAGATCAGCAGATTTCGTTTTCATAGAAAACTAAAAATAAAATTACTTATACTATATAATTATATTTTTAAAATTCACTTATACTTTAAATTTGACCTAATTATGGTCAGTCAAATTTAAAAGTTTTATCTTAAATAA
>KK113651.1:131613-148680 GCA_000611955.2 Stegodyphus mimosarum | reverse complement strand
TGTGGAATCGTTAAATTTATCGCTGCTAAAACGTGAAAAATGTGCAACACCCCTGCCAGAGTTCGAATTCCAGACCTCCTGAATACGCGTCGAGCGGGCTTCCAGTTAAAGACCACGAAGGCGTCGGAAAGAAGAGAGAAAATATATTATATAACCTAAAATCTGTGTAATTAAGCTATAAAGTGAAGCACCTACACAAATGTACTTTCTGCAATAATTTTACTTTTATCCTTAGCTGGAAATTTTCTTTTTGACTTCATTAAATGTTACTCACCTTTATTGCTAGCTACGTTGACAGTAGATAAGGCAGATGCATTACGGTTGCTATATTAACTCACGTGTGAAAAAACAGGGAATTAAAGTAATTCATAAATATGTGAACATTTCAGTGCTAATGACGACGCTGATATTAGTCATGACAAACGATTCACAGAGAGCTTGATACCAGGACCGGGACGAGGGTGCACGCGCCTCAGGTGAACAAATAGAAGGGGAGTCAAATTAGCTATTCGATCAAAAATTCAGAAATTTATTTTTTAAATTTATAATTTTCAACTTTTAATTTCGGAGTACACCAGCGAATATTAAAAGGATTTTGTGTTATAAACAATCCGAATAAAAAAAGATAAAGATAAACTAATAGTATTAATTTATTTTCAAAGACACGAGCTTTCGCAATAGTGCATATAATATTTTCTAACATTAAAATTTTTTATTGAAAGTAACTTTAAGGAACAAATTACACTTTGTGTAACGAATTGTATATACTAAACTTTCACAGAAAATATCGTACTGCGACATTAGCTGTTCTTTGCTGTCTCTCATAAATTAGGCTGAAGTTCTTTACTTAGTCATAACAAACTTGCCAAAGTCCACTAACTGAACATAGACGGCGACATAGTGCTGAGTTTTGAAATTTTATAAACGCCTTCTGGAATAGCATCCAGAAAATAAACAAGTGGGATTGAAAATGAAATGTACCATATTATTAGTTACTACATTTTTTTTTTCTCTTTGTATAAAATTTTCCAATAAACGAGGTGCATGAATCGAAGTTTTTGGCTTGTATTCACACTCATGTTGCGCGGGATCTGTATGGATTGTTTCATTTAAAGTTATTTCTGAAGCAGATGCGGAAGGATTAAACAAATTGTTTCCTTCTTTGTCAACTGGGATGTAAAGATAGAAGGTAAGATAAATGTTTTTAAATAATCCTATTGTTTATATTGAAGCAAAATAACTTTTTCAGGTTTAGAGAACTAAAAAAGGTTTGAAATTTTAATTACTTTGTGAAAGATTTAAGACAAACTGTTCTTGCTAATTCTAATGTAATTTAATTAATTTTGACGTAAAAAATATCTTTTAAAAAATTAGTTTTTAAATAAGCGGAAAATTCTGCACAAAATAAATCCATTTCAACTGCAGCATTTCAAAATTTTTACTTCTCACGTCATTTCTTACGGAACGCTAATGACGCAAGCATTTACACAATTCTTCGATCAATAGTATTCAAATTTCTGAACTGAAATTCAAACAAGAATTCAAAACGAAGTGAGAATCATAACTGAATCAGTCTTAATCAAATTTTCAAATTAGGTTCGTCGCATTCTTCATTAAATTACTAGATCTCTCAAGCTTGTTATCGGCCTTTCTACTTACTGAAGTGAAAAATATGAAATTCATTAAAGAACGGGCGCGATAGCTTCAATTTATGGCGTTTGAACACAGGCGAATATATTGGCTGCGTGTTTGGTTTTCGAGGCTTTTACCTGGTACAACAAAAATTTCAGTCAGTTTTCTTTAGTCTTCCATGAATGCATACCTCCTCTTGGAGGAATATCCCTTCTGTGCTTTGTATATTCAAACAGGAAAACATCCAACTAATCAGCAATTAAAGTTTTGTTCACTTGTTCACTTGTTCTTCGAACGTGGGACGGAGAATACAGACACTAGAGCAGGAATCCCCAACTTTTTATGCCTAAGAGTATATTCTAGAATATTAATGTTGGGGCGGGTACATTTGTTCTTTCAAAGTAAATTTACAGATAATTTAATTTCATAATTAATAATATACATAACATATAAAATTAATATTCAAAGATATAACATTAAGTTATAAATATTTTGATAGTATTCTTACGCAAAATAAACAATTAAGAGATAGTACGGATAGAAGTTTACATATTCACTGGTTTGCACTTTCGGTAGTATAAAAATTCTTCACAATTCGTCAAGTCAGTGTGATACTTGGCAAAGCATTTCATAGGCTGTTGCTTCAAAACTAAGAGAGTATGATGAAATTTCTCCTTGTAAGAAATCGTCAAGATTCTCATCTATAAGTCGTGGTCTGTACTTTGTGATATTCATTTTTGAAAACAATGATATTTGTCATTTCTTCAAATTTTTAACAAATTAAAAGATGTCAAAGAGACACTGTGAATATTCGGATGATTCCGATCGGATTCGGGCAATTTGGATGATTCCGATCAAACCTGGACGTCCGGTAAGCCCGTTTAAAATGATCATTATATAATTAAACAATTTTTTAAAAAAATTCTCTTATCTCTTTGTAATTAATAACTGTTATGTAATATATACTTATCTTAATTATAATGCTTATCATAATTCAGTTATCAGTAACGGAAGATATTAATTTGATTTTATTAGTTTGATTTTAATTTCCTTAGTTGAAAAGTAATTGTTGTTAATTTTTAAATACCAGTTTTGATTAACACGGAATTTTAGTTGCTCGTGTTAAATTTTCTTTTATCCTTAAGGTTGTTTATTTACCCATTTAATTTTGTTCCTAAACTCTTAATCTCAACTTGATTTTTAAGCTGTTGTTATATTTTTGGTTAGGTTAACTCTTAAGGTCATTTTCATTTTGAATTTTTAAGTTCTTCGCTTTACACAAGTTGGTGTATAAAGTTTAATAAGTTTTGTTTAACGTACCCCTCTTTCTGGTAAAGTTTGAATCCATATTTTCCGACTCTGCGTTTATGGCGTTGTAGAAACATTCTTGAGAAGCATGAATTTCGCTGTGTAATTATTGTATTTCTACTGTAGAAACCTTCTTAAGAGACCTGAATTTTAAAGTTCTTTGTTTATTACACAAGTTGGTGTATAAAGTTTAATAAGTTTTGTTTAACGAATCCCTCTTTCATGTAAAGTTTTGAATCCATATTTTCTGACTCTGGTGGTAAAGTCGTTTAGGGTGTTGTAGAAACATTCTTAAGAAACATTTAGCTGTCTAATTTCTATAATTCAACTGTTGAAACTTTCTTAAGAAAATGAATTTAGCTGTGGAATTATTACATTTCTACTGTAGAAACATTCTTAAGAGACCTGAATTTAGCTGTATAATTATTATATTTCAACTGTGGAAACGTTCTTAAGAAACATGAATTTAGCTGTAATTATTATATTTCAACTGTAGAAACATTCTTCGGTGTTTAATTTAATTTAGTTAATTAAATGCTTGATTTTGTAAATTCACTTTTTGTACATTACTACTCTGTGATGAAAAATCGTTTATTATCGACTTGTTTTCGAAAATTTCCCTGGAGAAAAAAAAATACCTTCTGTTCCTACGAAGCTTATCTCTGCCAGACAGTTGTCTGGGAAATTCCTTACTAAAATTACTCATTTGCACCCTGCTTCTAAAGGTTTCTTTGTATGCATTTGAGCTGCTCAGGGGTTTTTCATGATGGTAACTGGGAGTTCGTTAGGCTTCCACCCATGTAAGAGTGACATCCTGAGCTAGGCTAGCACAAATATGTGTTTATTTCATTTGTAACGAATAGTTGAATGACCCCATGTGCCAACTGAAATTATTGCAGATTAGCGTTTTCCGCCAACTGCTGCCACCTGAAAAGACCTTTCCACCTTCTACCATGGACACTTCTCATAGGGTTGCCTTACAACCGGCGACTTTTCCTACTTCAAGCATCACCAAGACGGGGGCTGGCGAGAAGAAGAAAAAGACTCTGCAGTGATTTTCGAGAGGAGGGAATCGGAAGTTTTCGCCAGCCAAGAAGTAGTTGCTAAAACCGAGAAATTGTTCACGAGAGCTCTGTCCAAGGCAAACGCGGAGAGAAATGCCAGCACTATGGTCCGAGGGAAGCCATGGAGAGGAGGAATGCGTGAAACTAAAAATTATTAGTTCTAATTTCTCACTTTTTTTTGTTTCACACAAGTTTGCTACCGGCGGGGAAAACTTGCTTCCCTAAAGGAAAGCATGTCACACTTACTTTGTTGAAAATTAATCTCATTGGTGGGCCCATCACCTAAAGTGTTAACCGTATGAATGTAAATAGAAGTATGTGGATTCCTTTTTATGTTTCCTTAGAGCGATATGCCACCACCGGAACATGTAACAATAGTTCTCAGCCGTTTGGCGAAACCCTATATTTTTGTCTGGTACACGGTTTTACTTGTCAAGCTTATCCTTGTTTCCTGTTTATTCACTGTAGATAACTTCTTCTGTTAAACTCCTATAAAAATGTTTTAAAAATTTCTTGTTTAATTCTTAATAAATGTTAAGCTTAAATTTACCGAAACTTGTTTGTTTCACTCATAATGTAGAACACTGAACCCGATAAATTAAATTAAAACTTGAAGGGTTTAATAGTTTTTTCCACAACGCATAATTATGAAATATTACGCTTGTTGTATTATTGATAAGGTATTGAGAACTATACTTGTTTGAAACTCATTTATCTATCTTATCGATATTTTGTTCCAATGTATTTCACACAATTTCACCCTTTGCAGTATCTTAGTGTTGATATGATATAAAAGTTGGTATTATGTCTATACGATCATGGCATCCATGAGTAAATTAATAATAATACAACATAACTAACTATAAAAATTGTACATAACATTTTATTGAAAATAAAAATAAAAAAAATCATTCTGGTCCCACAGCAGCGGGCACACCTTTGGCAGTGGTTCTCGCAGGCATAGGGCTGAAGACCCTGCTCTAGAATTTTCAAAGTGGAAGGAGTGCCACCACTTTGAAAATCTATTATTCTTGGACTAGAAAGCAGACAAAAATTTTCACAAATACTGTTTTTAATAACTCTGTGAGGAGTCGCTTTGATGATATGGCCGAAAACCTAAAAAACTGGTTTTTGCAGGCACTGAAAGAATTTAATTTTTTTCGCAATACAATTGGACGTGAGTTCAGATGTTGCAAAATGTTGTCAACATTTAGTTTTCGTATGAGACGTTCAAACAATTAATGACAAGATGCTGTTTTATATAAAGACTATTTCAAAAACAAATAATACACTCTATAACAAAACAATCAACGCGACAAGGAGGATTTGTCTGATGGAGGCAAATAATGGTGGATAGGAAGATTATGTACAGAATAAACAATGATTAAAATTTCAGAACAATGAAGATTTATTTCAGAGTTACACAGTTACAAAGTAATGAGCTGAATTAGGTGTTGACCCAATTCTAGCCCAGATGCAAGTTGCCACACGGCATGGCCTGAGGTATTTCTTGCCAAATTTGATCCAGTTTGCTCCATTTGCAGTCTCCTTCCCATCATATCAAAGACGTATTCAATGGGAGAGACATATTGCGATCTGGCTGCCCAAGGAAGTGTTTGAAAAGCTGTAAGACAGTTCATAGCAACATGTGACGTATGTAGTCTGGCATTATGTTCCTGAAAGTTAAAGCCAGGGTACTGCAAACGGAATGGTAGCAAAACAGATCTCAGAATGTCGTCAACGTACTTCTGTGCCGTAAGTGTGCCTCTAATGACTGCCAAAGATGTCCTACTATCAAGGGAATTGTCACATTAACTCCTGGTTGTGGGCCTGTGTGGCGTACAATAGGAAATGCAGGATCAACGCGCTGCTCTGGCGTCTCCAGATACGTCATCTATGATTGTCATGACACCGTTGGAAGCAAGATTCGTCGCTAAAGACTATATGTCCCCCGTCAGCATCATTTCAACCTGATCGAGGAAAGCAACACTCTAATCTGGCTCGACAGTGTGCAGGCGTGAGTGACAGGTGCCGTAACAGTCGGTACGAGCATAGATTTCGTTCTCCCAGCCGTCTGTGAATCGTCATGCCGGACACTTGTATGCAGGTCACCCGTCCGATGGTTAATAGCGATGAATCAGGCGCTGAGACAGCTGATCTGACAATCTCTGTGTCCTCCCGATCTGTTGTAGCCCTAGGTCTTCCGCTACCATCATGACGCTGAAACCTGCCATTGTCCACCCAGTCTCGCCAGCAACATCTAGTCACCGCATCGCTTCGACTCATATGACGAGTAATTCTTCGATTTCGCCCAACCTCCCTCTTTCAATCCAATCATACGACCTCTTTCAAACTCTGACAGGTGCTCACAAGGAGCTCGAATCCTGCGGCAAGGCATTTTTTCAGTTGTTGAAAGGTATCCTAAATCGCAATGCAACGGCAATTTTCAAGAACAGCTCTTTATATGCATCTACTGGATGCGCAGTTCCGATGCGCTGGTGATCGCACTATTCATTCATTGGACACCAAATTTTAATCATTTCTATATTTGTTTAAAAAATTATGCATGTGAAATTTCAAAGCAGTCGGATTATTCCTTCTTGGTGTGTCGATTGTTTTGTTATAGAGTGTATAATGACAGCGATCTCCGAATTATTCCGCAAATATGAACTGTCATAGAAAGAGCTTATAGAGGTTTAGTAATTACAGAAGATGCTTCATCAATGCTTGGATCTCACTCAGAATTCGTACACAGGGTCATACAATAAAATTCCAGTGTTACTGCTATTTATCGTATTACGCGACGTTAGGATTTGGTAGATACGATATTCCAAACGAACTCAACGGGATCTTAAAATTATGAGTCAAAATTGTGAATCATGTTAAAAGTGCCGTAACAGTCGCGTTCTAGTTTTGGAGTTAAATATTCGACGTTTTGCGGCCATTTGTGAAGTTTTGGAAACAGAATATGAAGAACTGCTATTTTAGAAGTATGTACGCTGACTGTCAAAAGGAAATGCATTAGCAAGATCATTTGAATTCATTGATTAATTTTTTGGAAATTCAAAACTGAATTTTGTGACGAATTCCGGAAGTCAAGTGTTCTAGTTTTATTAGCTTACCTATCAAATATTTTCGATTCTTTGAACTAAATGAACTTGAAGTTACAAGGCGGAGATTCGAATATAATTTAGCATCGGGTTGCCTTCACAGGGTATAATGATAAGTTGGAACTCTGGGAACGTAAAATTTTAGCCTACAATTATTCCGGCTTTTCCAAATCATTTTAAATCATGAAAGAAGCGTGCTTTAAGGAGATTTTTAAGAATGCTGATTCTAAGAATAAAATACCAAATCAATTGCAGAATCTCACTGTTAAATTAAAACTGTACATTTTTAATTGGTGTGATAAAGTATTTATAGATTGCGAGGACATACTAGATATACTGCCAGAAACACTACAAGAGCAAGCTTCGGAAATGAAAAATGATTTTGCAGCGAAATATGACTTTTCGAAGATGGATAAACCTTTATCTTGGGTAAAATACATCCCAGCAGAGCAAGCACTGCAACGTGCTTATCGTTTTCAAGCACTTATTTCCAATGACTTACGTTGTACACTTTCTTCTATTCACCCAGGGACTGAAAATGCTGTTAAAAATATGCCAGCTTATACGCATTATTGTTTTCATTTTTCTTACCATATGCGTCCACCAGAGGAAGTTAATATAGGTGAAAAGCGTTCTATATAAACGGAAATTTATTGGCTTGTTAGAATTGTGAGAATTTGTGTATCAGGTTTCAACGCATACTTCCTAGGAGTTCGGGACGTTGTCGTTGTCTGGAGGCTCCGTCTAAGAGAGACAGTCTAACATCAAAATCCGCGAAGATGATACAGCTCAGAGGTAATGATTAAAGAGGTACAAACATAATCATAAAGTAAAACATAAACAAAAAGTAATGAAATGGTTAACAAAGCTCGTCTTGTTATAAGGGAGACAGATACTGTTAATAAGTCTATTAGATTTAGTTTGACTTTGAAGATGAAAATATTAAATGCACAAGGATTACTTTTCAGATTATTTGTTTCACAGTACCTGGAGTATATCTTGTGGATGAGCAAATTACAAGAAAGGCTTCAGCAGAAACTTTTACCGACTTTCGGCTGACACTGTAAAAAGACGTAAAAATTTAGATAAAAGAGGATTAAAAGCTGGACAAGATATAAAAGAATGAAGAACACGTTCTTTTGATTGATCAGAAGAAATGTGTCCGATCTTCTCAAGATGTTAAATTTCTAGTTTTGGAGGAGGTGGATCGCAATTATTTAAAAACTACAATTTTTAGTATACGAAACGTTAACAATGGTGGTCTTGTTGAGGAATGTGCAAATAAAAATGACATTGCTAATCTCGATGAAGAAAGAAGAGTGAACTCTTTACTGAAACATGATCTGCATACTAAATTACCAGTAAAGAAGAAAGCATTTTGTATGATAAAGATCTCGAGATGCAATCAGATCATATTGTGCTGGCCTTAATAAGCCAAGATAAGATCTTTAATGAAGGTGAAACTGACGTATCATTCCTCTTAAAAGTTAAAAATAGCAGACTGCATTGTGTTGCTCAAGTTCAAGCAGAAAAGTTTAAGTCTGTGGTTACGCTTTGGAAAGGTCGATTTAAAATGCTTTCTAATAACTGCAAAATAACATCTAAATGTAAATTAGAGGTTTAAAGTGTCAACGTTTTGGACACTTTCAGTTAAGACGTGATAAGCAGCAAATATGTGCTCGTTGTTCAAAATATATGTTCAAAATAGTTCCAAACATGTCGTTTGTATTAATTGTTAAAATGCAAATTTGAGACATGAGCTGGAACTTCATGTGCATCATTGAAGATTAGATTCTAATTGCACGTGTTTAAACAAACAGTTGGAACTTTTAATTCGTAGAACCGATTCTAGTTCGTAAGTAGTATAATTTATATTGGTAGTGAGTTCAGGAAAATTCTGAATGTGAACTTTAAGTTGAAAAGTTAAACAATTAATGGGTATAATAAGAAAATTTCACATGTAATTTGTATGGAATCAAAAATAAAATTGTTAAAAATAAATTATTGTCCATGAATTTCGCGGAAGAATGGTTGGCAGAGACTCAGTGAGCTTGGACTTATACTTCCACCCCAGTTTTGGGGGAGAACAGGCCGGGGGGTTGAGTGTCTCCCACCCCTCAACCTTTCTACCAAATCACACGAGAGAAGTTTCGGCTCGACATATATTTAGAGTGCCCCCATGCAGCAAAGACACTATACAAACATCCAGGCCTTCTCTGGGATTCTTACTCGGGCCTTTCGGTACCTCAGTACGCTCCCCTAATCACTAAACTGCCTGGCGGCAAGATAAATTATATTTGTATTTCATGAAACAATAAAATAAACTGTACAATTAAGTTTCACGAAACATGATTACTAGAACAAGATGTTATTATGTATGGCAACGAGATTTTCTGAACAATATGCTCATGTATCATGTTTTGTTACATATGTTATATTTTAGTAATATATTGCATTGTTAATACACTGCCCTCCAAAAGTTAAGGAATGGCATGTTTCTCAAAGCTCACCATTATAGAAAGTTTAAATTCAGAGTTCATATGCATGAAAGTGACGAAGTTTAAGAAAATATATGCAAAAATAATTGCTACTATTACTTTATAGAAATGAATACTTATGTAAGAGTGGAGAAAAATGCAAAAGTTGTAATTTTTATTCTTGAGTGTTGATCTTCAGTTGTTATTACAGTTTCCTGGACAATGTCCAGGAGAGTCTATCAATGTCCAGGAGGTGTAGTTTGCCGCATTCATTCAGGTGGCGGGCGATCGGATGGATGGAAATGGGGATGTCACAGGCAGATGCAGTTAGGCGCTTCAATGTATCTCGTAGTGTGGTGCACTGACTATGGAATCAGTTTAAATCCGAGGATTCTGTGTCTAGAAGTCATGTTGCAGGCAGCCCTAGAGTTACAACACCTGCGGGAGACCGTTATTTAGCTCTTTCGGCCCGAAGGAGGAGTGACATTACTGTGCCTCAGCTCATGGCAGATCATTTAGTGGCAATAGGAACAAGAATCTCAGCTACTACACTGCGCAGATGCCTACACAGTACAGGTCTGTATGCAAGACGACCAGCTGTTTGTGCCCCTTTGACCCCTTGACCGAGGACACAGAGGTGCCCGTTTACGTTAGGCAAGAGAACATATCTCCTGAACCAGTCAACAATGGGCGTCTGTTCTCTTCACAGACGGGTTCACACTGGAGAGTGATTCAAGTCGTCAGCTGATCTGGAAAGAACAACGCACTAGGTACCACTATTCTCACATTGTGGAAAGACGCAGTTACAGGGGTGATGGCATAATGGTTTGGGTTGAGATCTGTCTCGGTGGTCACACTGACCTGCATGTGTTCCATGGAGGAACTCTGCCTAATGTGAGATATCAAGACGAAATACTTGACCAATATCTCTCTTGGGTGCTATTAGTCCTGGAGTTCTTCTGATGGACGACAATGAGCAACCGCATCAAGCTCAAGTTTCTGAAGAATATCTAGAGTTCTCTGCCAAGAGCGCAATTTATAGTTTCAATTCATGCTTGTGTTAAACTATAGAAACATTCTATGTCGCATTCATTGAAGAACTGTTTAGTGAACATATCCTGTAAATTTCTTGTTTCTATGTTGCTTCATTCTCAAATTATACACAAAAACATGCTGTTGCTTAACTTTTGGAGGGCAGTGTATTAATCTTGATATACTTTTCTATACTGTTGATGGCAGTATATTGATTGCTCTGTATCACTTTTAAGTTGATTGTTTGTTAAACTATACAGTTTGTTGATTAAGAAATATATTTGTTAGTGTTATGTAATACATACTTATTTTAATTCTGTATTTGTAACTGAAGTATAACTATTCTAATTGTAATGATTTATCATAATTCTGTTATCAGAGTTAAAAGTTATTAATTTGATTTTTATTTAGTTGATCTTAATTTTTTTTCCTTGTTGAAAAGTAATTGTTGTCATTTAATTTGGCAGTTTTGTTTAACTCTGAATTTAAGTTGCTTGAGTAATTTTTTTCTCTTTTTTCGTAAGGTAGTTTGGTTAACCATTTAATATTTGCTCTTTAACGTTTAATCTTAACTTGGTTTCTGTAATGTTTGGTTAACTCTTAATCTTAACTTGGTTTCTGTAATGTTTGGTTAACTCTTAATCTTAACTTGTTTGCTTAATGTTTAATTTCTGGTTAAGTTGACTCTTAAGGTCCTTCTCATTTTTAATTTTAAAGGTATTTGTTTTATACAAGTTGGTGTACAAACTTTAATAAGTTTTGTTAACATACCCCTCTTTCTAGTAAAGTTTGAATCCATATTTTCTGACTCTGGTGGTAAAGTCATTTATGGTATTGTAGAAAATATAATTTTTTTTTCTTTCTTCTATGTAATTATTAGATTTCAATTGAAGGAAATTTTCTTCGGTTTTTCATTAATTTGGTAGTTGATAACAAATCCTTAATTCTTTTTCACAAAAACTTATACCTTGTGTTGGGAATCAAGATTTACGGCTTTGTTTTGACGTTTACTTGGAGAAGAATTCTCCGAATTTTATCTCTGCCAGACAGTGGTCTGAAATATTTCTTCCACCAAGTGCGAATCTGTACCCTGCTGATCTAGCTTTTTTTGTAAGCAGCTACGCCACGCCAAGGTTTTGGAGTCTGGGTGATTCGCGCTCTGACAGGCGTTCACCATGCTAAAATGGGACCCTGTGCGAGGCTAGCTCCTGGTATTTGGGGTCAACCACCCGGGCGGGTCGCTTGTAATTCTTGAATTAAAGGCGACTATCCGCCAACATTCGGCTTACGACCCCATGCCTTCACCTTTCTGCTTGGATTCCTCTCCTAGGGTTGTTGTGCAACTGGCGGCTTTTAGACAAGATCTCTTCGCCAAACCAGGGGCTGGTGAGCAGAGGAAAAAAGGCCTGCAGCGATCTACGAGGGGAGTTGGAAAATTTTTCTGAAGGTCTTCGACAGACCAGAAAGCAGTAACTCCGTCCCGAGTACTTTGTCTACGGAACGTGGAAAGATGGCTGAAGCATTTGCTGAGAGAAAACCACCGATGGTCGGCGACTCAGAAAGAACGGAACCCAGACAGAAGGGGCGGAAGGCTCTAAAATTTTTATTATACCACCACCACTTTGTATAAATATATTTTGCTAGCTTTGTTAACATCTAATAAATTAAAATTTAATTTAACTTAAACTTGTTTGTTTTCACTCATAATTTAGACCACTGGAACCAATAAATTTAATTAAAACTTGAACGGGTTATAGCCCAAATCTAAACACAACGCTTGTTTGTACTTTACTGTTGGAGTATTATCGTTGTGGTATTTACTGTTATATTAGAACACACTAGTTTAACTGACTAAATGTTGTTTTTTCAATGTCTGTCACCCAATTTTACACCCTTGCAATATTTATTATAGTGATATGATTTAAAGTTGGTTTTTCTTATTCTTGATTTTCTTGTGTAATGAACATTGAAAATTTAAAGTGGAAAAATACTCTAACATTAGCCGCCCCAATGGATTTTCCTGCCGATCAAAGAAAGTCTGTAGTATGTTGGTTGTATGTGAAGTTATCAGCTTAGTTCCAATAAGCTTGCATATGCCAGGCAGGTTGAAATACCAGTCTTACCATATAGATGTGAAAACATATTTCTCTAATAAAACCTTGCAGCGCGCCGTGGAAAAGTGCTTCACAAAACCGGTTCGGTTAGACATTATGCTCTCACTCTGACAGAAGAAAATTATTTCATCGATTTCGCAGGATAAAATTTGCTTTTACAGTAATATACTGCAAAGGTGACGAATTCGAAGATTTTGAAATGAGTGTAGAATCTTCAGATAAAATGGCTATGGCTATGAATTCAGCTGTTTGTTTCTTTCTGATATATAATTAATAAAGTTTCTTAACATAAACATATGTCACCCATCAGGTAATTCGAAGTACGAGATTCTTTACTCATATATTAAAAGACAACCAAAAACTGTAAGCTTCCGCATTCTAAATTTACTTCAGTATCATAAAATATAAAGGGGATCTATATAATTATTCAAGTGGTAATCTTTATATAGGTTATGCCCATTTATGAGCTTTACCATTAATCCTTGCTTTGTATCCATTGAATGTTAAGTTGCGTTACATTAAGAGTATTTACAATTTCAATTGAGATGTATCATTCTGCTTCTAATAGGTACATATGCATTTGAATTAATAAATAGCCCAGCCATTAAGACGCATTTAAATGCAAATTTCATGGTTTGAATTATGTCATGCATCGTATTTATGATTCTGTTAAATTGAAATGTTGAGAGAAAGACTTATGTTTAAGTAAGCGATAACATTTCGAATTAATGCATGGCTTGTAATAGTCTTAATGTTTGAGCTCTGAGGGGATATTTCCGAATAGCGTAAATACCTTGACTGAATCCGCTCTAACACTTTCATTAATATATAGAGATTCCTTTGAATATTCATCATCTGGAAAATGTCTGACTTTTAATAAATTATGAATAAGCTGCCACTTTCTTAAACTCTGACGTAATTGATCTATTAATCTTCTCTAGTGCAGTCTCGAGTCTAATGAAGCCACATACTTTCTAGGAAATTTATAAGCGCAATTTAAACTTAATCAATACCACTAGATCCTCTTCTGGAAGTCATGACATTTGTACATATTAATTAAGAAAATACCGTTTTCTTTTCCATTCCTAATGATCGTAACTTATGGTAACTATGCACGTTTTGTAAATCGTAAAACAGGGGTAACAGAATAGGCTGAAATGAAATAAAAAATAATACAGAAGTAAGTAAAATTTTACTTATTTCTCAAGAAGCAAAGTAAAAAAAATTACAATATCAGGTTAGAGTGGCTAGGTGAATTCAAAAGTAATATTAATCAAAAACCTTTGGGGAATTGCTATTCATTCAAAACTAGAATTTCATTTAAGTTTTTTATACAGATCTGTAAAACAAAAAATGTGCTATCCGAAATAGTCCTGCCTTAGTTCGTTTTAAAGAAAACATCATTTATACGTGGAATTTTCTTATACGAAATAATGAAGGAATATTACACAGCTGTGGTTCCTTTCTTGTGCCTGAAGAGGAAAAGAAAGGTCTAAAAGAGTTAGATTTTAGAGTAACACCAGAGGATTTGTTAAAACTTTTTATACTCTCTCTGAGAACCGCAAGTTTCCAGTCTACTCTTGGACTCTTGCCAAAAAAGCTTTATTATTAAGAATCGCCTTATTTACACCAAATAAAACTGAACAGCAAAATCACAAAGTATTTTAAAACAGCATATCGATAGAGTTCCCAATAGACTCTTAGAAGTTGCCATATATTTCTCCATATTTGCTGTATTATTTCTTTGAAAATCAACCAGCTGCTCGAACGGCCAGTCATCTAAAAGAATTATAAGAAGAAGAAAAGTATATAACGACTTTCATTAGTCTAGCTAGTGCCATTGCATAAAAGTATTTAATATTTCCAGTTAGACTGTGGGGTTCGGCCCTTTTATTTCACAGTTGAAAGTAAGGAATAATCCCTCGAGTGTGTGAACAGAGACGTAAGACTCAAGAAGGGTTAATTCCCCTTTATTCTTAAAATAATGATCAACACAGTCGGCTCCTATCTCAGAGCTTACAGCAAAGCCTCCACTTGGGCTTGAACTCAAATTAATAAAAGTTAAAAGTTAACTACTGCTTAACTAAAATATATAGCTGAAGCATTCAAGATTATAAGCAGCTTGCCCCTAAATCTCAATTAAGTAGGCCACGCTATCAAGTGCCTGAAGCACGGCCGAGCGTAGTAATAGCTTAGGGAGATACAGCCCAAAGGCAAACGCTTGCGAGTCAGAAACTCTGGCTGTCTAACGAAGTCAGCGAAGCATCGATTTAAATAATACTCTTACTCATTTGCATTAATCGCGTTTCTGAAAATATATTCTGGTAGGAAATTTTAAGCTGGAAGAGATAAGAAAGGTGTACAAACTTAAAATTTACTTAAATCAATCGGATTAAAAGTAGATAGAAAAATATTAAAAACTGCGCTAGTTGCTTTTCTATCACTTGGTTTATTATTCAGTAACAGAAATATTAAATTTGAAAGTTAATTTTTGTGTTTTTCTAATTGACTACACGCTGGTGCGTGGAGATAATAAAGCATAATAAGATAGTAAGGAGACGTAATTGAGAGAGTGGGCAGTACATTGCTTTCAAACAGCCAAAGCTGTCGATTAAAGTTGAACGTTCAATGCCCTGCATTTTGTCAAATGGTATCATTCTAGCTTTTTAGAAATAAAAGTGTTTTGTTTTGAACAGTGCTGCCAATTCTCGGTTTTATATCGTTGAGTTTGCTAAAGAAAATCTGATGTGGACACCACATGATTTGCCTGTATGGCCTATTAAATTATACACATTTTTTGCTGCATTTCATAAAAATCTATTTCCTCGAAAAGTTCTGATTTAATTAATTCACTTTTCATCTCGCGCCAATGCAATAATACAAAAAAACTCAAAATAACTTCATTAAAAATTATAAAATACAGAAAAACATTAAACACCAAATGCAGTTCAAACAGTTAAAAAACAATTCCTACAATTAAAATCAGAATTTCTACGCAAAATCAAGCCTCGACAAACAGACACTGAAGGTATAGCAACTGACTTAATTCACTATTCTACTAAGTTTCAAATGTAAACAAATGGCAGTTCGTTAGGCTTAACTCGCCACTTAAATATTTTAAATTGTTGATAATTCTAGAACCATTGCATGCAGATTAACAAAAGGCATAAAAACGTTAACAGGAACATAAAAATCACATAATTCATTCATTTCTAAAACAAACAATGCCCAATTTACCAACATAAAAGAATAAAAATCCTAAGCTCACGGAGCTAGGTAACATAGTGGTCATTTATATTTATTTATATACAATTCGGGCACCCGATTGCAGACAAAAAAGAAGGTGCGCAATTACACGTTATAACAGTCACGTATACAAAATTTTAACTCTCTGCGGCTACTCATTCTTGAGTAATGGGAAATACATATATACATACGTACGAACGCACATACAGACGTCAAGGAAAAAAAAATCTCTTTTGAATTCATTTTAAATCCAAATTTGCAATCCTTTTTGGAAAAAAAGTCATTTATTCTGCCCGTACGCACAGATTTCACGCAAAAATATCTTTCAAATGATTTCTAGAGATGTTGAAACGGATATTTGTGTCGAAACATGATACCCGAAATTTTTCGCGATAACAATACTTCCTTTACTTCGTGAAAGAAAGTAAAAAGTCGTTAATTTTGTCCGAAATATGAAATATATCAAAATCAAATTAGAAATTTGGAATCTGCACTTATATATATATTCGGGTGGAGGACATGTATTTAAAATTTGGCTGGTCTAGCTGCCGTCGCTTTCCCACAGTGCCAAGAACATACATACATACATACAGATTCTTCATTGTTCATTGTTTCTAAATAATATATCGTGGTAACATTTGGTGGCAGATTTTAAAAGTGTTTCAGACACAAAAGTGATACGGAGAAAGTGAGTTTTCAGATTATTAATACCTCTGGTACTAATAAATGTGCCGCATTGCGTGTCACACAGAATTGTCAGAATTAAACAAATAAATCATTAGTATTTGATATGGAGTGTAAAGATATGATATAGTCTATACACTGATTATTAATTTCAACAAAGAAGCCGAGAGTTAAACTGAAGAAGGAGTTGCCAGCTTTGTGCAGAAAACGTTATAATTATTGGAACCTGAAATTATGCTTACTATATATTGTTGTGTCGCGAATTCTGTGTTTTTAATTTAAGTGTTTATAATGATTTAAGTAATCAATTATTTAAGTATTGTATTTGGTTTTTTTAAGTTTGAAATTGTGAAGAGCGTAATGATTATATATATTTTTGTAAAGAGTGTATAAAATCATT
>KK113651.1:105675-120865 GCA_000611955.2 Stegodyphus mimosarum | reverse complement strand
AATTAAATTATTAATAAATTAAATTAATTAATTAATTTAAGGATTAAAACATTACTAACAAATTTTTTTTCAGCTTAAAATGATTTTTTTTTATAAAACCACTTAATATTATTCATAAAAACAGATGAAAGTTTTTAAATAAAAAATATCATTCAAAAAGCACCAAGTCTCCTTAACTAAAATTTGTTTAGAGGTTTTATTCTTGATTACAAGTCTTGAAATAGAAAGATGAATATTAACTATATATTTTTAAGTAGCTTCCGTAGCTTTTGTTTCAGCAGCTTCCTACTCAATTTTATATGCATGTCCACGTACTCAGTTCAAACTAATGGGACGAATGTTAATTTAAATATTTATTATTTTTTGAAGAGCTATTGGAAAACATGCAGGAACAGCTTATATATCTTACGATAATAAATGTAACGGAACCTTTTTTAGTGCCGCTTATAAAACTTTTCTGGAAACAAAAGCACAAGGCCTAGTTAATTACAGCAAGCCACACTAGGGCTATCTACCTAAGGGAAGGGACGTCTTCATGGAGGACTTTCTGAGGGAAAGTGGCTCGTGCACACGTTTTATGTGGAAAAAAGTACGAAAACGCCCACACAACCAGTCCGTTCCCCTGGAATCAAACCCGGATCGAAATTACCAGAGTTAAAAAATTTTACCGCTCAGCCGCTGGTGGGCAATGTAAGCAATGGTATTGAACTTTGTTAGTTATGTGGCAAGCACTTTTAGAGAATATAATTACTGTTTAGAAACATGGGATATATTTCAGTTGTTGAAATATATTTAAGTCAGAAATATCACGAAGATTATTTTTTTTTCACTTCTGGATAGAGTATATTTTAATATCTATCTATCTATCTATCTATCTATCTATCTATGTATCTATCTATATATATATATATATATATATATAGATGTAATATTTCAGTTATTCCAACACGTCGTGGGTGAATGATGAGGCTATTCCATTAAACGTTTTGAACCTTCACTTTTAACAGCATAACTTTATTTTAATTTAGAGCAGATAATTTTTATAGATGAACTTACTAAAATAACTTATTCAGTAATTGAACTACTAGATAGGACTGACTTTAAACTTTAATACGTCATAACGTTCTAACAAAGAAAGAGGAGTATAGGGAAGGCGTTAGCAGGACGAAGGCGAGAAGGAATCATCTGTATAGGAAAACTTATGACACAGCATTTATATGAGGAGGTTATGTAATAGGCGCGAATGTTCCAGAAGGTACTGGTCTAGGGGAAGATCTGCTGCTCCGTCTTTTCCTTGCATTTTACTATTACATATATATACCTCTCCCTCTATATATATATATAGAATATTTTAATAGTTATCTATATATAATATTTTAATGTATATATATATATATAATATTTTAATAGCTATATATATATATAGAGAGAGAGAAGACCGTCTGTGTGTTTGTCCTCTAATAACTCAGTCTTTACTATAGCTATCGTCAGCAAACTTTCCGCAATCCTTTTCTGGGTCCTGGAAAAGGTCGACTTCCACCTTTTTCACAAAAAAGTAGCTAACATTAGAGATATTAATTAAATACCCGGTTTTCTGCTAAATGTGGTTACAAAGATAAAAGGCAAGGATTTAAACATCATCTCGTCTACAGATTCGTGGACAGATTAAAATCAATTAGGT
This sequence comes from Stegodyphus mimosarum, assembly GCA_000611955.2. Lineage (NCBI taxonomy): Eukaryota > Metazoa > Arthropoda > Arachnida > Araneae > Eresidae > Stegodyphus > Stegodyphus mimosarum. The sequence goes on along the minus strand of KK113651.1, from coordinate 119,184 downwards.
TTTGTTTATTTGACTATGTCAAAGAATCCGAGGGTTATCTGCATAAGGAAGGTTAGCTTTCGTGGAGCATTTTGCAGGGAAAATTGTCTCGTATACACGTTACACATGGGGAAAACGCGCATGTTCTTAGCCCCGGATTCAGTTGAGATTCCAACCCCGGACCGAACTACCAGTGTTCAGAGAATTTACCGCCGACTTCTCATGCGTTAAAATAAATTAGAGATAAGCACTGAAATACATTTATAACGTTAATAATGTGAGTTAGAAATGGCTCTAATATCCTCATATTTTACGCCTTGCATTTATCATCCGTCATTGGATTCCAAAATGAAATCTGACCGATCAATTAGTACAGGAGTTTAATACGAGAGAGCAAATCTTGAATTAACATGAACATGTTAAATTAAACATTTCGAAATCTGTAATTCTCCCAAGGCAATGCAGGTGATGTGAGCTTGTAACAGTTTTGCATCTGCCTTGTTATCTTCGGAAGTTTCATATATCAAAATCCAATTATCCAATCGGATTTCCTTGCGATCTAATTATACCTCATAAAGGGAAGATTTATTACTGACTTCCTTACAGGCGATGACATAAGCAGATTCAGTTCTGGCACAATTTTAGTTCACGATGGCTGCCTGTTTAAAAGAATAAAAGGGTAGTATCAAGTTTTTCCAATTTAAAATGACTTATATTGTCTTTCAAGAGACTGGGATGCTGAGTAACTAACGAAGAACTGACCGAATAATAAAAAAACTGATAGGTGAGGAATTTTCTCTTTTAGTAGCGGTCTTCATTAAAGCTCGATTGAAACTTCCAGTAGCAATTAATTTCACGTCATTGGACACCATACTACTTATCAGACTTCACTGGAAAAAGGAATGAAGTCAAGACACCGTGAACGACGTAAGATCACGTGACTCGCTACGTCACGCAGAGAGAAATTAATTGACAGGCACGGACCTATCGTGTTTCTTTGATTTCAATGCCTTTTTTTTAATTCTTCTGATGATGACTTATCTTTGAACGGTTCAATAGTGATGAAAGATAAAGAAAAAGATATCGATGAAGATAAATTAACGTATTTTCCTTTTCTTTCTGTTTTTCGAGTGGTTTCTTTTCGCCTAAGAAGTTATTTTCTTTGCAAGAATTCTAATAACAGTCATTTAATAGAAGCGAAAATTAATGGGTGCCAGATTCAAATTTTTACATGCTATGTTGAATTTATTTCATCGGAGTTTATTTAGTTTCTTTCATGATTTGCTTTACAGTTCATTAAAAGCAAAGCAAACACTGGAAAATAATTTGTGTTTATCTTATTATCCATTCAAACAAGGATAATGATCATATGAAAGTGGGATAGGATTACAAAGAGAAGAACCATTGAGAAATTAATTACATACTTCAACAACAATGAAAGCAAAGATTCTCACATTTTACTTCAAAAATCTTTAATTGATTATGACATACAATAAACGAGAACTTGGTTTAATTATCAAATTCGCCAGTCTGAAACATAATTTTATGAAAACAATGCAAATAAATTTGCAATATTGTTTCTGGCGGATTAATATGATGATAGTGCAAGTTAGTGTCCATAGGAGGCACTTTATAAATAAAAGCAAGTGCATCATGTGCAAATGTTAACTTAAAAAGTTATAATGGCAGTTGTTAAAGGATTACATATTTCTCTTCGTTTTAAAATATTTAAGCACAGTATATTTTATAATGCGCATATAAACAGATATTAATTTGCTGAATTTATGAGAGAAAGTTGTAATTTAATATTTCGAGTAGAATATTACAGGAGAATATTACATTCTTTTAACTCGCAACTTTAAAACTCGCATTATTAAGTTCTTCACTGACAAGAAATCCTATTTTCTTAGAAGTGTGCTTCAAACAATTGTTGATAAATCGTAAACGATAAGCATCGATATGGCATAATTTTATCCAAGATAAAAATTTGCAAAGAAGAGAGTCATCATCAATTTTAACTAAATTAGAAATAATACATTTTCTTTCTTCCTTGGCTACTTCTTGACTGTCCAATTCCATTTGTTCATCCAAAACAGATTCCGGATTAAAACTCTGTAACCAGAAAGGTCCATTGAACTATTGATCACATTCAATCAATTCATTACGTTGTAATCCTCTAGTACCATAATCAGCAGAATTATTTTTTCCTTGAACGTGATTCCAGTTCACCTCAGGAATGGCAGTTTAAATTTTCCACATTCGATTGGCTACGAAAGGCAGCCATCTCCGTGATTCAGATGCAATCCAAAATAAAGTGATAGTAGAATCTGACCATGCAAAACAATTACTAGCAGAAACATTCAAGTATTTCATCGTTATCTTTAGTAGATTTGCTAGCAATAGTGCAGAACATAGTTCTAGTCGTTGTAAAGATTGCCCTTTAAGTGGTGCAACTCTTGTTTTTGCAAATTTCAATAACACCTTACTTTCTTCTCCAGAAAACTATTTGGCTTAAATAACTGCACAATACGTCTTCTCAGATGAATCCCAAAAGGCACGTAACTCTACCTTGTAATGTTTGTCAATTAAAATCATTCTAGTAATTTTTAAATTACTAAGCGAATTTAATTCTCCCTGAAAACGAGTCCAAATGGTCGATCGTTGGGGATTAAGAGTTTCATCGCAATCTAACTTGTCACAAGTCTTGAAGAAATATTTTTGCAAAAATAAGAACTGGGACTAACCAGCCTTAGGAGTCAAAGAGTCTGGCAATTCCGACAGCACTTTCCTTTAAGTGACAACTGAAATTACAGAAGGTATAATATTAAAATTAAATGTATCACTTTGGGGATGCCAGTTTATTCCTAACACCTTTTTTGATTGTTTCTTGAAAATGTCTAACTGCAGTGCCTTTTCTCTAAGTACTTTTGGTATTCCTTCTAATACATCAGGCATGTTAGATGACCATTTCCGAAGTATTAAGCCTCCTCTAAGCATAAAATTATCTATGTCATGTATTAAGTTTTTGTCAGCAGTTCTTGATGCAGCACCTGCTAAAGGATCATCCACATGAAAATCAGATTTGATAACTTCCGAAGCCCTTGGGAAATCCCTTTGTTCATCTAAAGCTAACTGGCGAAGAGAAAGGGTTGACAAGAAAGGTGCAGAGGAATTTCCGTATGCCACCGTTAGTAGTCGATGTTCTTGAATTGGTTCATTCACATGATTTCTCCAATGAATGCGCTGAAAATTCATATCTTCTTGATGCACACAAATTTGTCTATACATTTTTTCTATATCCGCACAGATAGCAACAGCATATGTTTTAAATCGGATGAGAATGTCAAACAACTCTGGTTGAATTCTAGGACCTACGTGTAGCAGGTCATTAAGTGAATATTCACTGGATGTTTTTGCTGATGCGTCAAATATAACCCTTAATTTAGTGCTAGTGCTTCCTTGTTTAATTACTGGGTGGTGAGGCAGATAATAGACTACTGGAGGGCCAGGTTCGGAATCAGGTATGACTTCCATATATTGCAAATGCAAATATTCATCAAGAAACCTCTTATATGAGTTATACAGTTCAGGTTTTCTCACTTATCTGTTTCCCAAAAGGTAAAACCTTTTCAAAGCTAACTTCTTTGAATCTCCTAATTCTGATGGCGAATTATTGAATGGTAATCTTACTATATATCTACCTGTGTTGTCTCTGTTATGAGAAGTTTTAAAATGTTCGTTACACTTTACTTCGGATTTCGACAGAACTGTTTCGTGAGTCCAAAATTTCTTAACTAATTCATCAGTAGTTAACTCTAAATTATTTAATAATATGCAAGAGTTCACATAAGAATCAACTAATGCTGTTCCTGAAATGATCCAACCTAATTTTGAACTAACAGCTGTTGGCAGTTCTTGGTTTTATTTAATTGGTTCACCCTAAACAAGTGACATGAGAACATTGACTCCTAGAAGAATATCTATTGGAGCAGACTCATAAAATGTAGGATCCTCCAAAATCAGATCACTGAGAGAATTTACAGTATTTGATGGTAATGATACATGTGGTAAGTTTCCTCAAACCTTGTCTATAACAAAAACAGAAGTTGTAAAGGAAGGTTCTGAACCAAAGTGAGGGGAGAAGGTAATCTCCAGTTCACCATTTGTTTCAGATGCGGTTGATCCTAGGCACGATATCTGGATCTTCGCCCTTTTCTCTATCCAGACGAAGTTTTGAAAGACAACTCTCAGCAATGAAGTTTGCCTGTGAGCCAGAATCCAACAAGGCCTGACATTGTACAAAATTACCTAGTGCGTCACGAACCTTAATTGCAGCGGTACACAACAAAACTTCCTTGTTTATAGTTCCATTATTCACAAACTTAGAGTCTATCTGATTAAAATTATTAGAAGCGTTATCTGGGATACTATTTTCTGTCATATTTTGAGGAGTAAATACCCTTGCATGAACGGGCAATGTCTTTCCATTATTATCAATAGCAGATAAATCAGTATCTCGAGATTTCGTGAAATGCAATAATGAATGATGATTATTATGACACGTTTTGCATCTACATAAGCTTTTACAAGCCATTATGCACATTAGAAAACAATTAAAACAAAGTTTATAAAATTTCACAAAATTGAATCTCTTGCTAACAGGCAATTTTCGGATTGATCACACTTATATAAGTGCTGATCTTTCTTACAATAAGGGCAATTTGTAGTAGTTTCTAAAACCAACGATGTGACTTTAGAACTTATCTTTCTTTCTTTCAAATTGGTTTTACTGTTGTGAAGTGTTCTAGCATGTTCCTTTAGAAACGTAAGTAATTCGTTTAATGTTCCTAGTTGATCGCCTTTTAAGTGTCTCTCATACCAAATGCGTGTATTTGTATCCAATTTTTCTTCAAGTAAATGAGTTAGCAATGTGTCTTCAAAGCCTTTGACCCTTTATTCTAGAACATTTAGGGAACGAATGCGTTCATTAGTGACGTCAACAGATTCAAAATAGCGTCTGCTGAATCAGAAACATTTGGATGTGTAACAAGCGTCTTAATTAATGAATTCATCAGTTCACGTTTATCCGAAAATCTATCTTCGAGTAAATCCCACGCAATTTTGTAATTTGAAGCTGAAATAGGTATAGCTTGAATTATTTTCAGAGCTTCAGTCTTACAAGAGCTCATAAGATATTGAAGCCTTTGAGCGTCTGATAAATTAACATTATTTTGTACAATGACCTTAAAAAGATCGCTAAATGTAAGCCATTGAACTGAATTTCCTTTCGAAAGTTTTACTTCTGTAGTATCCGATTTAACTGAACTAACCTTATCAAGGCGAGAATCCTTTCGTTCTAAATCCAAGTAGACATCATCAATTGTATTTTGAACTATTTGATATTCTTCAACATAGGTATCAACTTCCTTTTCCTCACATGTTACATAAATGTTATCAAAAATGCGTAAAACATCTGCACTTAAAATATTCAGTTTCTTTTAAAAAGTTCGATTTTTGCCTCATCGGCCTTAGCAATCTCAGAATTAATTTTATCTTTTAATTTCGTTAAATTGCCTTTAGCGACTCATTTCTTTACTAATAGTGATTTCGTATTCAGCATGAAAAATGCAAAATTGACTTACCCTAAATTGATACAGCAGATGCGTTCTTTTAAATGAATCAGCAAGAGTCCGTAGCATCAAAATTATTTGATTAATTCTAAAAATACATATTATCCATCAGGCGATGACAAATAAATGTTCGTTGCAGAGATAAAAAAGGAAGAGATTAAAACACTAAATGAAGCGCAAGATACGAAACTTTGTAAACAAATCTACGAATCGAAAGTAGTAAAAATGCGGCATTTGTAGCGCCGTAGCATACGAAAATCAAACTTGAGCAAAAGGGAATTATTCAAAAAAACTCATAAATCTTTCGGTGAAACAGGAGCAAAAAATAATTAATGACGAGCGATGCAGATTAATAACAACAAGCAATGGACTGTACTAAAATGCGATTCTATTCTCAAGCAAAAAAAATTGCATTGCGAATTCAGCTTTAAAAAAAAATATCTACTCTCGACTCCAAAGTACAAGTAGTCACGTGACTGACTTAATAAATCAGCGTTCGTAATAGCAGCGTCGTCTACTAACTTAAATTTAATAATAACACACTGGAAATTGGGAGATTTTCCAACAATTGTGCTTTGCAAATTCGTAAAACGTGCATGGGAAAGTTGAAAAAATGAAAAGCTTGGCTTGAAACTTGTAAAACGACACGGTAGACTTATCGAACATGTTCTGTATTTAACTCACTTTCCATGTTTAGATATTTAATTATGCTTTCATTTCGTAATATTTAGATGATAAATAAATGTGTGGTAAGCAAAAACAAAGATGCACTTTTTTTTTTGTTCAAAGAAGTTATTTTCCTTTCATTCAAATTACTAGCACTACTGCAGCGTTACGTTAGATAAAGGTTACGTTTTGCATGTATTTATATTTTTTGCAAGGTTGATTTCAAATTGCCAATAGTTTCAGTTTGTTCATTAGTTCAGATCATTGCAAGGTATTCCTTAAAAATAATACTTAAAGCCTTTTGCACTAAAATTTAGTGCAAAAAACTAAAATATTACTAAGCGTTAGTATAACCCTTAAGTACAAACGTTCATTTTCTGTTACGTAAATACAGCGGAGAGGTATCTCAGACCGCGCTCTATGTTATGCATTTTGGAAACGTAAAATTTTAAAATAATGCACTCTTGTTGTTATATAAGCATTGGCACACTTTGCTTGTTATATTGAAGTAAATATTTTGTTTTAGAAATCTAAAATTAATGAATTAAAATTAATTTTTAAATCACATATGAAAAAGTACGGAACGCTTAATCAAATAAATAAAATAAACACTAATTACTTGCAAATGCGTACAAACTAAACTATTTAATAAATTTTCCATCTACAGAATCTGGATTATATACGTAAAATAATGCAAAAAAAGGATAATATGTGAAGAATATTAAAAAAACTGCAGCAGATTATTTTAAGCATTTTCAACGCCATTTTTGCAAATTCTGTTGGCACATTCGTTACATATCGGATTCTTGCAGCTGAAACATAGATAGACAGTTTTTCTTCTCAGTCTAGGGGGACAAAGAGAGCATGTTTTACACTTTTAAGGGTATCAGTTACATCTGGTTTAGAATAGATTCCGCTGAAAACTCTCTGAATACACATGTTTGTTTCTCTTTTCACAGTAGCCTTCATTCCCTATGTGGTTTCACTAATTCTAATGATAACGCCATCCAAATGTAAGTTTTTTTCCAATTTGGAACTATATCTTATCAGGCCAGCTGCTGAAATGACTCAAGTAGTAATAAAGCCATCTTCCCCTCATGCGAGAAAAAAGGAACGTAAACGCAGAAGTGAGGTCTATATGACCGCGGCCCAATTTTAAAAATTATTTAAAAAACCTAATGGATAGAGTTTAATAAAAATTTAGGAACAATTATATTTTATGTCAACTTGAATGTACTGAAAAGGAGGCGAATATCTATATAACTTATAAGTTGTTTCGCAGTTCCAGAATATTGGCGAGGTCATTCAGACCCACCTCTGAGTTTAAAGGATAAAGTAAGAGTTTTTTTATTTATCCCAAAATCATGTTAATCGTTTTGTTTATCTAAATAAGGAAGAAGGGGCGTTTTTTGGTGTAATATGTAACATTAATTCGATGAAAATTTTCCAAAATTAAATGGAAACATTTTATGAGCCGATGCAAAAATATTTCTAGCCTATGGATATTAATGGATTAGGCTGTTTTGAGTATAGCAAAGCATGCGAATTACTTTAATAAAACTAATCCTATTTACGTTGCACACGAGGAAACCTCACGATAACCTGCCCATTAAATCATATGAAATTGAATCTGGACTAAATTACTAGCAAAGTATTTTTCAGATCTAACCGAACTGTTATTAAAATTAAAAGAATATTTTGTATAATTCTGAAAGTATTTTAATTCTCATAAACGAAAGAAAAGTAGAGGTTCTGAAAAATATATACAAAATCAGGTTTAAAAAAACGTATTCACCTGAACTGCAAGAATCATACTAAAATAAAGTACGATACCCTGCTGAATTTCGTTGTACGAGCAATATATGTTTTCTTGACAAAGAGAAGTTTTCGCAAAGGACATGGATCTGATTGAGGTTAACCATGGCATACATTTTATGTAAACAACTTGGTTTACGTTTGGGAATGGAATCAAAGACAGTTAGTTATTGCCATCGTCTATATAACTATGTACTCTAAAATGTCCGAATGCAAATTCCACGAGTTTTATTCTGAATAAAAAATAATATAAGTAATATATGTAGTATATTGTTAACAATTTTGTATTTAGATAGATAATTTTATCATAACTGTAATTAAAATTGTTGTATTTTCCCGTGCAACGCCGCGCGAGATAAATTTTGAGAAGAAGTTATGCCCGAAAAGTAAAAATACAGGAGCTCGTTCATTTAACATTTGAGTAAATGGATATCTCGGTAGTTTGTATTGAAACTGTATAAGTGTAATTGACCGGTATATTATCTAATGTAATTGTATTGTATAATGTAAAATTGTACAATGTATTGTATAATGTAAAATTCCGGAGTTTTGTTATATTTCTTTTGATAAGAATAAATTTTATTAATCTATTATCAGACTTGTGCATTCAATCTATTACGAACCCGTACGCACGGTTTTGGTGTCAGGAGTGAGACTGAATACCAATGACATGAGTGATGAAATTAAGGCAGTTGGCGACAGCCTTTTCTGCGTTCAAGGAACAGATGAGACTGACCAAGAATCCATTAAAGAATAGATGTAAGCTGGTCAAGAATCCGTTTAAGAGGAGATGAAAGCGGGTCACGAAAAGATTGCAGCAGGATAAGAAAAACGGAAAATAAAAATTACCTTCATAATCGAAATCAAATTTAAGGCTATGGAAGGCAGAATAGACGAGGTTAAAAATCAAGTTGTACAAACTGAAAAAAGTATTTCCCTGTCAAAGAACAAATAAAAGAGAGAATTTCTGCTGCGGAACAACGAATCGGACGAAGGGTTTCTGCAATCCAACAACCCATCGAACAAAAAATGGATGGGACTCCCAAGGTAAGACATGTCATCTCGCCGCTTCTCTGACAGCAGACGCAGCGGATATCCTTCAGATGCTTCCCAAAAACCAACAGGTTACTTCGAAGCTCTATCCGGCGTGTTGGAGCTGCGGTTTGGGCAGAAATGTTTGAAAACTACAGCAGGCTTTAATTAAAATCCCGTCAACAGAACGGAAACAGTCCAGGAGCTTGCCACGGATGATGAAAGATTGTCTCACCTTCCCTTTTTGCAGTGCCCTAGAGAAACAAGGGAAACTCTCTCCCTGAAGTGCTTCATCGACGGCACCCGGGATCAAGAGATACAGAAGGCTCTACGAATGGCTGATGTCAAGGATTTAAAAAGCACTCTGGTGTACACTATGGAATTCGAGGCAGCCGAGCAAGCAAGTCGTAGAGACCGCCACCCAGTCAGAGCTGCTCAAGTTGAAGAGCCTGTGGATTAAGTCACTGTCGTCTAGACGACGTAACCAGGCAACTCAATGCTCTGAGACGGAATATTAGTAACAAGAAACTGACTCTAAAGTTCTTGAACTGCGGTACCGACCAACGTAAGTCACATCAAATGTATGAACACTTGTTGTGAAAACATTTTTACGAATATCTTTGAGGAAAATATCGGAGTTCTACTATATTGCTTTTGGTAAGAATAAATTTTATTAACCTATTCTGGGACTTGTGCTTTCAATGTATTGCGAACCAACACACAAACAACAATATAAATCTAACAGAAATGGTTAAAATATAGAATACTCTTGTGTTGATGCAGATAAATGCAAGAGTATTGTATATTTCAGATTTTATAACTTTGATCTTTGAAACAAGAAATGCGAAAGACAGAATACATCTTATTACTTACTCCCTGTTTCATAAATATTCTTGCAGTAAGAAATAAAAGGAGAATAATTTTAAATTTAAACTATGACGAGTTGTATGTTTAGAGTTTCATTATGTTGATAATAGAACGACAACAGCCTTTTGAAAGCAAATCACTTTTTTAAGTAATTAAGTACCTTACACAACTTAAATTCAGTCCCCTGACAGAACTCGTATGAGTCAGCGACTAAGTTTTTGTTTACAACTGCGTTCGGTCATGAACCAAAATTAATCATCCAGAAGAAAAGCAGTGCCCATATCGTTTCCTTCTCCCCGCTGGGAAAGGGAAAAAATCTTTTAGGTTTCGAAGATGCATTTACGCGCCTTTCTTGCCTTTGAATAATACAACCATAGAAAATTAATTTTCCCAATGGAAAGACAGTCAGTTAAAATCTAAAATGGTACATGGAATAAGGAGCAAGATTCCCAAAAGTACATACGAATTAAATATTCATTTATAATGTCTGAAAAAAGGAATCTGAAATAATTCTCTTGGAAAAAATTAAATAGGATACAGTTTACAAAACACTATGCTTAAAAAAATTATAAAGCGTTTATAAAAATAGTTTAAGGAAGAATCGTTGTTAAGAAAACTTTTTTTTTACTTATGAAACGCTTAACAGAGGAAGTAGACTAATTTCTCTCGTTCAACAATTTGGGATAGGAGAAAGAAAATTAAATTCTTTAAATACTTGAATCATGCTGATAAAAAATACTGGCGATTTGAGAGATTAAAAAAGGGAGCTGCTGTTTTTTATTTACCCCCCCCCGAAAAAAAAACCGTAAAGTGTTTCGAGAGGCAACTTCCTTTTAGGTGCAGGAATATCTAACACGTTGCTGTGGAGAAAAAAAAATCTGTTTCTGCAAATTGATGTTTCCGTATACATGGACTCTGCTATACGTATATTAATGATTGTCAACAGAGTTAGGTTGCGTAAGTCAAAATCCGTGAGAAAAATAGGTATAAATCGTAGGACCTATGAATAAAATAATGTGTGATAATAATACCTCGTTTTGTCGCTGATGTTTATTAAAATAAAATTCCACATAGTCTACTCTCTTGGATAAAATTAATAAAATTTATGAACACGAACTTAATACGACTTAGACAACCAGTATTCTTAGTCGTACTACCTATAAGATAAGTCGTAATTCGTTTAAAATTGGAAACTTATAAAAAACTTTCTTTTTCTCAATTACATTCATTATTTATGCAATTAATTAGAACATTCATCACAAAGCTATTCTTTCATTTTCTTGTCTACTCCAGTTCATATGTCATATACCCATATTTTGCATTTTAAGCAATAAAGCAAATTCTCTTGGCGATCTTGCTCACAAATATTACGGGGAGACGAACACGATTGATTTTAAACAATATGGTTGACTAGTGGGTAACTCCTTTGGCCGAAAGATGAGTAATTGGCGTGTTATTACCCCAAATATCTAAAAGGTACGACTTACTGTGGTGCCACTTGCGAAACCTTACCTTGTGTAAGAAAAATTCAGTTTTATTTTATCTTAATAGTATCGCCTTTTAAAAATTAACTGTAACTTTATTTATAGTTTACGTGTAAATCAATAATAAATGCAATCAAAAGAATAAATATTTTCCTTGCTTCGTTTCCTAAGAAATGTTGTAAATTTATATTTCTTCTTTTCTTTTATATTTATTTTCTTGATTCTTCCGAATCAAGAAATATTTTAATACGCAAAAACTGATAATTCGCTTTTTTTCCTTTTCATCAGAGTGATGATAAAATATAGGATGTTTATAAAGTCAATGAATAGTTCTTTTAAGTGATAGTTCTTTTAAGAAACGAAATAATGCAAATATCAGGCAAAACCTTGAAGAGACATTAGGTATTTTTTTAAAGCAGGAGACATGAAACATAAGCAATGCCCTCGCAAGGATTCGAACCACAGACCTCTCGAATACATGCCAGCTTGCTGACTACTACACCACGAAGACATGCCAAGAAGGTGGGAGAAATACCTTATATTCTCTCCTTTTTAAAGGGCGAATGAAAACTAGGGGACCCAGTTTCCAAATCATGGTGGTGGAGAATCATCATCCACCACCTTTTTGTTCGGGCGCCTTTGTAGAAATATTAGGATTTATTTGGAAGCCGGAATCACAAAAAATGAGCAATGTCCTCACGGGGACTCGAACCACGGATCTCTCGAATACGCGCCGAGCGTGCTGACCACTACACCACGAAGGCATGCCCAGAAGGGGGAAGAAATACCTTATAACTTGTTAACAATAAAGCTATATTTAGATGAAAAACCTTCTGTAATTCATAGATATTAGAACAATTTCCATAACTGCTGACGTTAATTAGAACGCAGGTAAAGAATGCACTATGTCTACGAGTTTACAAAAGCCGATATTTTTAACATGTATAGGGCATCTACAGAGCAATTCAAATAACATTTCTTGCTCATAGGAGCCTTTCTGAAAAAGATTTTCTGCCAAGTAATAATCCACGTGCATACTTTTATATCCAGATTACAGAAGCTGTCTTGAAAGATAACGAAACTTCACAATTATGTTGAAGATCTAAATTAAACTAATTTGGGCGACACAAACAGAGCCATGCCGACAGTGCTCTGATATCTGATTTCTAGACCGTGGGCTCTGGGGTGCTTTTGCATCTTTGCCAGGACAAGTGGTCAGCCTGTAGCAGGACCCAGGTGTTTAATACCCAAGCAAATTTGGTACTCATTTTATCGACCCCCTCAAGGGATAAAAGGCCTTGCGGGGGTCAATAAACAACCTTGTCCAGCCCGAGGGTCGAATCCCAGACCAGTGGTGCTGCAGGGCGACGCGCTAGCCGCTGCGTAAAGTTGAAGATCAGTGTGCATAGATCTTGATTACGCATGCTTTTGTTTTCTTTCCGAAAAGATTCCTTATGTATTGGAATCTGAAAAAGAAAATGAATATGCTGATACTTCTTAAGCAGGCACTGATGGAGCATTAACTGCAGAGAAGGATTAGCCTTTTCTGTAGAATTTTGTTGCCTCGTGCGAAATGGATGGTTCCTAAATGAAAATTACGTCAGTTCTAGACAATCATTTCTATGATATATATATTCTTATGGAAGTGAAAATTAAAATTTTGTCTAACATACTGCAGGCCAAGATTTTATTCTTATTAACCTTGGTTGGTAGATTCTATCTTTCGGTTCATATCTTCAGCTAGAGGTAAATATATACATGGATTATCCATTGAAATTCCAAATATTAAGCTCATTCAGAGCGTCTTTGCTTTCAATCTTTTCGAATCTTCCAGTGCTAGAATAGCTGTTAAGAAGAGTTGTTGTTTGCAGGAGTGATGGTTGTTGATTTCAGTTGTACGCAGAAACTCTGTGAACTGTATGAACAGTGATAACTTTGAATTTAAATATTTCTATTTAATGCTGGATGATACACTTTCTATCGACGCAGTTTGTCTACTTTATTTTTAATGCGTATTCTGTCAGTAAGAGAGGGAA